>JAVCKV010116250.1:0-55963 GCA_032274145.1 Herpochondria borealis | reverse complement strand
GTTACGGCCTTTGTGACACAGAAACAGCCATCGTTTTTTGGAGTGCTGTCATCCAACACTGCATTGAATGCCGAAGTCACAGTTTCCCTCATTAAAGAACTCCGTGAAAGTACAGGCGCTGGTATGATGGATTGCAAACGTGCATTGCTCGATTGCGACGGCGATATTGAAGTCGCCTCCGAAAATTTGCGCAAAAATGGTTTGGCCAAAGCCGACAAGAAAGCGTCTCGTGTAGCGGCGGAAGGCAAAATCATTACCGCGAATGATGGTGATAGTAAAGCCGTCATGGTCGAAGTGAATTGTGAAACTGATTTTGTAGCCAAAGATACGTCCTTTCAAGCCTTTTGCAAGTCGGTGGCGGATGCGGCGTTGACGACGGGTGATAATTTGGAGAAATTGCTCGAGAGTGATATTGGTGGCAAGACAGTCGAAGAAGAACGTCAAGCACTCGTCTCCAAGATTGGTGAGAATATTCAAGTCCGTCGTGTATCTGGCCGTGGTTCGGACAAGACCACTGTCGGTTCGTACGTGCACATGAACCGCATTGGAGTCCTCGTCGAATTGGAAGGTGGTTCGTCAGAACTTGCCGCCGACGTGGCCATGCATGTCGCCGCCATGAATCCACCCTTTGCAACATCCGATGAAGTACCCGCCGACACACTTGAAAAAGAACGTCGCATATTGACCGAACAAGCATTGGAATCGGGCAAACCGGAAAAGATTGTGGAAAAAATGGTCGAAGGACGTATTCGTAAATATTTGGAAGAAATTTGTTTGGTATCCCAAACGTACGTCAAGACGAATGAAGAGACCGTCGGCAGTTTGTTGAAACACAACAACGCCAAAATGATTGGTTTCACACGCATTGCCGTTGGTGAAGGCATTGAAAAGAAGGAGGATAATTTTGCCGATGAAGTGGCCAAAATGGCGGCGGGTAATTAAATATCGACTTGGAATTTATCTAAAGAGAGACATCTATATATTCCGGAGCTCGCTTCGTCTCCACAGCACGCCTGGTCTTCAATACTATCATCAACGTCGTCGTCGTCGTCTACAGTCTATTATTATGATGCTACCTACATACATACACACACACACACACTTATCAACCCATCTAGCTAGAAGTAGCAGCCTGTTCCATCTAGTAGTAATATATAGCAGTCCGTTCGTTCACTCGCTTGATGTAAATCGACCATTTATTGTGTAGGGAGTCAACGCCTCGGATACTAAAGATCGCCACTACGCGTAGGAACCGACATAACTTTTACATAAAAAGTCTCGTTGATTATATCTATTCATTCATTCAACTAACAGCATCACTTCTTGGCTTGTTGGAAGGTCCTCTGGATATATGTCCATATTCACGATGGAGATGTCGTGCGGACTTTGCTCTGAGTGCGGCTGTGCAGATCTGTGTTCTTAGCGGGATTGCCCTTCGTATTGACGAGCGACGCGCGGAACAGTTTTGAAACACACTTACAGTGTCACTAACTTCGTCCTCGTTTTTTCGTTGGTGGTTCAGGAGAAGGCGCAATTTCGACAACGGTAGGAATCTTGATCTTCTTTTTAGACAATGACTTGCCACCACCGCCGCCTCCTTTCCCAGACGCTGGATGGACTGCTTTGGTTGTCGATGTCTATGAAGCAAATAAATTGATACTCGCAACATTCCAACGCTCCATCAATAAGTTTCATCATGTATTCGACAGTCAAACTTGCAATCATGGTTGGGGTTTGGGGATGCAGTGTATCATTCTTGGCATTCGTCCCAGAGCCTTGGAGCAACGCCGGTAAGTCTTTGGCAATTTCGCGTTTCGCATCTTGAAAGGCTTCTTTGAGAGGAGCTTCATTGCTATCTATTATTGCTTCTGCTGCTATTAATCTTATTTATTCTCAATATTGTCGTTGCTGGTGCTGTTTTTACTGTTGTTGATACTCGGTGGTGCTGTTGGTGTGGACTACGCTACGCTACATGCGATGCCATAATAGGAATAAAGCGAAATCCTCAATATATTGGACCCGCCAAACATTGGAGTGGGTGAGTGCACGAACCAAGAAGATTTCCGCACTAAAGTCAATTCTACAAGCTCTTGCAAAACTATCCTTATATATATATTATGTGCAAGTACAGTACCAAGCGCTTGGATCTAAAATAAACGATGCCGCCAAAACACAGTAAGAATGTGCGAGTAAAGCTCAAAACGTAGCCGGTCAGTGTAGGAACCAACTCTAATGTCCGAAAGTAATGGGAGTGCTTTCCTGAAACTTTTCCGGAATCGGACGCTCGAAATCTCGAAACTCGATCAATTTTTCATTTCCAGCCTCGTTCGTAATCTCCAAAAAATCCATCCCAGTAAAAACAACGCACGGAAAGTCGTACCCAACTTGATCACCATTCGCCCGAGTCCGTGGTCGCACTGTCTCTATTGCGGCAACTCCAACTTCCGAGACTCCCACCGCAAAAAGTGCACAAGGCCAATGACACTGCATTGCCTTTTCTGGAAAGGTGCCGTATTCTTTTGCCGTCAAAAAGTACCGACAATTTAACTTTCGATGTGTTTCGTCATTCCCCGGTTGGCTAAGCACTTGTAGTTTATCATTCATTCGATTCTTGTCTTGCCCAGCATAGCCAATAAATACATCTTCCTTTCCTAGCCGAACGGGGATGATCCAGTCGATGCCACGTCTTCCTTCTTCCACAACGATTGCGGCTGTCCTACGGTACGCGTACCGCAACAAATCGTGCGTAATCATTGGCTTTCCTCCCGCATCAGGTGTCTTCGAAAGATAGATGAAGTGAGTGAAGCAAACTGTCGAGTCATCAGTCCAGCTCCATATTGTCGTTCCCGATGCAGCTTGTGTCGAACTTTCATTCCGCTCTCTCGCAATTTTCTCGTGAAAAGAGTCCCATAAGCCAGCCTTCCTTGCTTTCGCCTCATTCGTATCCTTTTCAACTTTAAACAAGTCTTTGTCCACTTTGCCGTTCTCTCGGCTGAACATTTCCAAAAAGGTGAGCAGCTTGACTGGGCGCACAGAGGTTCTACTACTAGTAGAAGCTTCGTTGATCATAGCTTTGTCCATCGCCAACAGATTCAAAATTCGCATAATAACCTCACCGCGGTGTCCTTTCCCAACCGTGCCATGGCCAAGGGCTATAGATGTGGCACTCAAGAGTTCAGCAAGAAGTCCGTAGTTGCCCTCTCTAAGTTTCGTTTCGCAATAATCGCGAGCAGCCAATGCCAGAATTGGCTCGGACGGGTACGATACAACCATCGTGTTACGGTCTTGAGATACTTCCGTGGCGGTGGCCATGTGGCTCGCGACCATGGCGGGGGCGTAGCGTGACTCGGGAGAAATAGTCAAACAGAAACGACAGGCCATGATGGCCAGAAGCTGCGCTTTGTTCAATTTTTTGTCACGTAAACCCTGTGCACTTAACAACAGCAGCTTTTCGAGGGCAAATTCCTTCAACTCATTGCAATCAGTCTTCTCCTTGAGGAGTGCCCCCCAAAGGGGCCTGCCCATAGCAAATAGATTGCTCAACTCGTGGCATTTGTCTATGTCGGTGGCCAAAATCTTTTGTCGATCGTTGTTCAACTGGAAGGTGGAACAAAGTAGAAAAGGATCCAAGGGCTGCTTGCTATCTTCCGGATCAAATCGAAAAAATTTCATCGATGGATCCGAAAATACACCAGGTGTTAGATCGGACACTGACGAGTGCGTAGCCATGACGACAAAGAGTAACTTCGACGACAAACACCCGAAATTTTTGAAAGATCTGCGAAGACATCGAAAGAAGGTCACATTATCAGTTGTTGTCTTTAACAGGAGTTCTGCAGCTTCGTCCACAACGAAGATCACACTGTAGTCATCGGTAAAGTTAAAGTTTTCTTGTTTTTTCTTCTCGAGACCAACGGAAAACGTTGCCGGTAACTCGATACTGTCATTGACGGCCGCTTCAATTGAAGCTTGTATTGCTTGGATAAAGCAGTTTTGCACGACCTCTCGCTTTGCATTATTGAGTCCAGAGTCAATGGAAACGTTGGAAGAAGGAACGGCATTTGTTGCGGCGAAAGACCAATAGACAACTTTGTACTTCGCAGTTTTCCCCTTTTTAAGGTATTCTTGAGGGACATTCTTTGGATTTTTCATCAAATTATCCACAAGTTTTGACTTCCCATATCCCGAACTCTGAAGCACTGCAAAGTAGGGCGACAAACCGAATTTTGCGTCCGAGTCTGTAGATGAGCCTCCTCCAAAGGTTTTTCGTTGCTTTTCCAAGTGGGCAAGGAACATGTCATCATCCGTGTGCGTTTCATAGTCGCATTCGAAGGCTTTCTGGGCTTTATTTTGGTCAGGAAAACCTGAAGTATCGGAGACAATGTCGGGATGGAATACTTTTGAAACTGCATCCACAATCGGCTGGATGTGTGGCAGTATTGATTGATCACCTCGACACCAAGATTTTAATACCATGCATAGGTTTTTCATCTCGAAACCGTCCATGTTTACGGAAAAGAGAATACCACGAATCATATCATCAGCATCAGCATCCTTGAGTGATTGTTGCTCTTTGTAGTATTCTCGAACATTCTTTTCGATAGCTCGTTTGTTTTCTTCATCTTCTTTTTGGAGATCCGCTTTTTCGGCGAAGAGAGGAATTGCCTCTTCAGCTGGTAAATTATTTGACATGATGTAATTAATATTGGTGTTGTCGTTTTTGTCGTCTTCGCTGACGCTGTCGTTGTCAACTTGTTCAATCTTGCGCTTGCTATGTTGTCGATGGTGTTCCATCGAAACAAACAAACAAACAAACAAACAAACGACGCTGTTCGAATGGATCAACTTCCTACATGGCAAGGATAGATACACTTGACGTTTATTGAAAAGAATATGAGTCCAAAATGACGTCATCAAAAACACAAATCCGGAAGCGAAAATTAGGTGCCAATTGTAACTAACACAACACAACGAAGGTGCCAAAAAAGATTGCCATGACACGAAAAAATGCAGCAAGAATCGTGATCCTCAAAGTAAGCCAGCGGAAGCAATCGGTTCGAAAGCAGCTAACTATTCACACGAGTGTCGTGCGAAAACAAAAGATTCCCTTATCGTATGCCGTGCGTAAAATTTTGCTTATTCCTAGAGACTATTCACTTAGCAAATATATCTCAGTCGGCACAAATCCCGTTGTTTTCCGTACAGGCAAGCTTCTACATACTGTTGCGCAACAACAAAAACTTGCTCCGCGGCTTTGCGATACCAATCAACAGCCTTCTCAACATCTTTTACAACTCCTTTGCCCTGTTCGGACATGACACCAAGATCGAATTGCAATTTTGCATTGCCTTGTTCTGCACCCTTGCGAAACCACTCAACGGCCTTCTCATTGCTTTGACCAACTCCTTTGCCATGCTCGTACATGACCCCATTATTATTGAGCGCGAGAGCATTCCCTTGTTCCGCAGCTCTGCGAAACAACTCAACAGCTTTCTCATCGTTCTGAACGACTCCTTGACCACGTACGTACATGAGCCCAATATTATTCACCCCGAAAGCATCCCCTTGTTCTGCGGCTTTGCGATACAACTCAAGAACCTTTTCAACATTCTGAACGACTCCTTTACCACGCTCGTACATGAACCCAATACTACTCATCGCAGAAGCATCTCCTTGTTCTGCAGCTTAGCGATACAGCTCGACAGCCTGAACATCATTTGGAACGACTACTTTGCCATAGCTGTACATTTGTCCAAGATTGCGCTGCGGAACAGCATTCCTTGTTCTGCAGCTCTGCAATAGTACTCGGTGGCCTTCTCATTGTTTTTACCAATGCCTTTGCCTTGCTAGTACATGGCTCCAAGACTGACTTGAGCTTCAGCGTTGCCTTGTTCTACAGCTTTCCGATACCACTCAGCAGCCTTCTCGTCATTTTTAACAACTCCTTTCTTTGCTCTGCTCGTACATGAATCCAAGATTGTTCTGCGCAAGAGCATATCCTTGTTCTGCAGCTCTGCGATGCCACTCAGCAGACTTCTCATCGTTCTTAGCTATTCCTTTTCCGTTGTTGCTGTACAGTAGTGCAAGATTGCGCTGCGCGATAGCAAGTCCTTGTTCTGCGGCTCTGCGATAGTACTCAATAGCCTTCTCATTGCTCTGAACAATTCCTTTGCCTTGTTCGGCCAAGACTACTTAGTGCAAGAGCATTTCCTTGGTCTGCACCTTTGCGATACCATTCTACAGCCTTCGCATCATTCTGAACGACTCCTTTACCATTCCTGTACATATTTCCAAGAATGTACTGCGCGAGAGCAAATCCTTGTTCTGCAGTTCTGTAATGACGTCTTCTTTGATCTTGTTCAGATTCCCTTCCCACTGTAACGAAGGCAGAATTGAAAAAAACATGATAGCATGGGTGTTAGCGATGGAACAAGAAAGAAGCAAAGCCAACGACAACCGCACCTTAAAAAAATCAAGTGCATGTTTGTCTAGCTAGCAACAAGGAACTCATCTTTTTACCAATCATGCGACCTCCAGCCGTGTGCGCAAAGTAATGATTGTAAAAGTGACAGGTAAAGGCTACTGGACCATATCATTTGATATCGTATGAGGCAAATGTTCTCCGTGCGCCTTTGGTGAACCATGACGTCCAGTTGGAGCTACAAAATATCTGTTGAGTGCCGTTCGTATATCTTTCGCTTCGTCGGAATAGCGGGTCTGGCTGGGTCCATCCACAATGGAAAAGGAGCGAGCTTCTGTATACTTTGTTTACTTGCTTGCCCTCCTCTCTGTATTCTTGTGTGTGTACGTGTGCACGCGTATGTAATAACAAACTTACTACTATTGTTCCTCGGTGGTTGCTGCTACAATTCGTCGTCAATTTCGCTTTTTATGATTGTGAACCGATTTGTTTCGTTCGCAAACATTCCGGTAGATACAGACGGTAGACCTACATACATACCTGCGACCACTCGTCTGCGTTTTTTTGCTAACAACTCATTTATTGATCTTCCCAACACAGGAAACCCAAAATAACAAATTATAATGGAATCAAAAGAGGGCAAATTGAGCGATCGAGACAATGTCTTGAACAGTCATGGTGAATCTATGCTGGAACATCATGTTTCTGAAGAACTTCAGGGCGGCGACAGGTAGATTGTTATGGCTACTGTCCGCAATGACGGAATTGCGCTTGAGAATGCCTCGGAAGAACTTCAGGGCGACGACAGACAGATTCTTATGGCTGTTGTCCCCAATGGCGGACGTGCGCTTGAACATGCTTCTGAAGAAAATCAGGGCGAGAGACACATTGCTATGGCTGCTGTCCGCTTTAATGGTTATGCGCTTAGGCATGCTTCTGAAGAAAATCAGGGCGACAGACAGATTGTTATGGCTGCTGTTTGCAATGACGGGTATGCGCTTAAATATGCTTCTGTCGCGCTACGCGGTGATCGAGAAGTTGTTATGGCCGCCGTCCGCAATGGCGGTAATGCGCTTGGGTATGCTTCTGTCGAGCTACACGAGGACTTCGATTTTCTAACATCGGTGCTGAATCGTCAGCCAAACGACTGCAATTTTGTAGTACGATACATGGCTGACGGCGCTCGCACACGACTGCAATTTCTTGAGCGGGAATTGCGAGAAAGGAATCTTCTCAATGTAGACTCTCCTCATGCATATGGACAGCGATTTCTGTATTACAAACCTCTTTGGCAATTGGGATTGCTGCGACCCGCATTGCCAGCGGGCGCTTGTCGAGAAATTCTTGAATTCTCCAACATGCAGGACGTGGTCTTGGGTTGGAAAGAATTGGTGGCGTGCTCGTCCTTTCTTCTCTCTGCATCTCGTTGCAAGAACGTTTATTGGTCAGTGTTTCTCGAAAGTATGCGGCGTACGGAGTAACATATCATACCGGCATATTTACTTCTTGTATTGATGATTTGCTACACTGGTCCAGTAGACCTCTAACCTAAGAAACAACACTCTGTACGTCTCCATTCAAGAGAGTTGACAACAACAACGCAACCAGCCTGCTTGTGCGATCATCATTACACATAGACTGGATATATTTTTGGACAGCTAGTCCACGCACAGCCGTCGTTGCTCGATTGTTCTTTCTTTCCAGGAAGCAATCCTGAATACAATGCCTCACGCGCCGACGATTCCTGCCAATCTCATTCGCCTCTTACAATTTGTAGATTGGGTATGACGACAAGTCCTCGTCCTTTGCCAAGAAGAAAGTTATCCCTCAGAAAATGTGCCATCTTTTCGTCCATGGTTTTTTCAAGCAAGTTCAGCTCATCAATAAACAGGATGCGTTTTTGACCTTTACACCAATCTTTGACCCACACTTCGTCAACTGAATTCTGTTCGCTGAATTTATCGAACTCCTGTTGATTAAAAGGCTGTCGGCCTTTGAGAGCACAAAACGCAATTCGGACGCACAGCTCTGCCACAGGATCCTGCTTCTTCTGTACACGATACGTGGGTGCATTGAGAGTGACGAACCGAAGAAAGCAAAAGACGCCCACAGCAATGGATATCCATCGCCATAGCGTGCTGTTTTCCGAATCTCGCAGATGAAAGACCTCCGAACCACCCCAAATAGCTCCTGCGCCACCAATGACCTCGAGAACGAGTCGGAGAACCAGAGCCACGAAAGCGAACAACACCCAAGCCAAGCGACGTAGACTGTTATGCATGTATTTTGATTCCTTCTCGCCGT
Source organism: Herpochondria borealis (assembly GCA_032274145.1). Taxonomy (NCBI): domain Eukaryota; phylum Rhodophyta; class Florideophyceae; order Ceramiales; family Ceramiaceae; genus Herpochondria; species Herpochondria borealis. Next base: position 47,238 of record JAVCKV010116250.1, on the reverse strand, counting down.
CTTGCAGAATGACCAGCAGGGCTATGTGAGGTGGAAACTGCTTGGAATCCTCGGGGTCGAGAAAAAAGTTGGGTATTGGCAAACCTCTATTTCTGATCTTGAGTCGCAAGTCTCTCGGCCCGATGTTGCTGACCAACTCACCATCGTTCGATGTAGGTATGACATGCGCGACCCGATGAAATTGATCGCAAATAAACTCTGCCGGTAGAATTAGCTGACGATGCAACCAACCCAAGGATAAGGCCCAAACTAACCACGAGGCAACGAATATTTCAAACGATTCTGTGTCCATGCAACATGATGCAGCTTGTCCTTTCTTTTGAAAGTCATCCAATAGCAAACAGCAAAGTGCGTTGTGAGGCGGAATTCCTCCTTCTGGCTCGGGCGTGAGAAACCGCGGAATAATCTCCGTGTTGGTGTTGCTACAATGTTTTTTCATCATTCCACGCAAGGTATCCACAGAGTGTTGTTGTTGAAGGAGCTCGTCAGGCTTTGGCAAAATCGAGTGATAGAGTCGAAACTCGGCTTTGATCGTTGCAGCATCGTACAATAACGTGCTTGTCATTGGTGGTGACTCTTCATCTGTTCCAACCATAGAATCGTAGCTCTTTTTGGGTTCCACCGCTAACCTCGTCATGTTGAGTTCTTTCTCAATGTTTTGACCTACTTGTTTGTGGTAAGTTCGATGTGGGATGTGGATCAGAACTTGTTTGAAAATTATCTAATCGTCTAACGGCTGCCACCGTTATACTGTATCAAAAAAGCGCCATTACTTTCAGTTAGTTGTATCTGGCACGGCGCGTCACACGCGCACGAACGGGCGACCAACAACAACAAACGTACAGCGCCGCAAGTCCACGTATGTACATTTACAGTACTGGAGTACCATCCAAGACGCCCATGTAGCTTGGCACTGTCATGTATTCCCGAGAATTTACTGCTGAGCTTCCATTATTTGTCAGCCTCGGAGTGTCTCTCATCAACGTGTGAGTCAAGGAACTCCAGCCATGTCCCGACGTCGCTGCTTTCTGCACCCAGCCAAATATCCCAGTCTTTTCTTGACATGCCTGTACTTAATAGTCTTATCTGTCATGCTCTCGATGGCGGAACGGTGCATACTTGCACCACCGCTTGCACTTCTTTCCACCGATTTGATGACATAATACCGCGGTAGCGCGGTGGGGACTGTCAGTTAGATACGCTGAAGCATCACCTCCTGGAGCCGATTTCCAGTTTATGACACTAAAGAAAGTACACTGCATGTAGTGCTGGCTCCACTAACTATCTACTATAGTAGACCCCTTTACCGTCCGGAAGGAGAGCACAAAGGGTCAGTTGTTGAAACTAGCCCTCCCTAGCGACGGTAAATTTTGAAGAATGGCTGCAACGTATAAACAATGGTTCGATGAAGCCAGAGCTGTATTCCTACATTGTCTGAATCTCTCAATTATTGTTTATGATACACCACAGAAACATGAGGGGTACCAAGTAGATGAATCCAAGGGTAAATTCTTTACCCATGGAACTGAATACGGGCTACTGTACCCATTTTTACTCGTCTTCGAACAACAACCGTTTACAATCCCATTTCATTGTTTCACCAAAAGATAGCGGCTAGCAACCATGTCGTCGTCGTTGCCAGACACCACCACTCGCCCGTTCCATGTCCTCATGATGTCACCCAAACGACAGGACGTGGTGGTCGTTGTAGATCGACGGATTCAATCTGATTATTTGGCACGTCGCCACGAGGCTCTTCACGATGATGATCCTCAGCAAAAGGGCTTGTGGTCAGCAGCTTTGCCCATTGAACGCTCCCTTGTGGAATGTTGTGAGTTGGATGGAGATGAGAGTATGGAGGTTGTCGTGGAGGGAGCTTTAATGTTGAAAAAGGTCGTGCCGTTCGTGGAGCTAGTCGCGCGATATTGCTGCAAACCAACGTTGAGGATTTTAGTTTTAACGATTTTGGAGCGCACGCTGGAGCAAGATGAGCTGAATCGTCAAGAAGAGGAGGAGAAAGACGAGAAAGAACGAAGTGCTTCCCCACCTCCCAATTGCATGAGCCGCTTTCTAGTCGCTGGAGGCCTGAAAATTCTAAACCAGTGGCTGCAAGATGCAATGACACCGCAAGCGTCATCGAAGCCTCCTCCAAACAAGAAACAGAAAGTATCAGACGAGAAAGAACCAACAGATCAAACATCCCCAAATGGACCTCTGCTATTGCCGCTCTTGAACATTATGCAAAAGATACCGTTTGATAAGACGCTTATCAAGAAGACAAAAGTGATCAAAACGATTAAAACGCTCAAACGCCAGATTGAGGACCTGCCGAAGCGGTCGCCTCATCCTCTTGCTGGTGGAAGTGTCGTGAGCGAAGTTCTCAAGGCTATGGAATCCTTGATGGAAACGTGGAACAACAAAAAGACGACTACCGTGACAACCATGGCAAAGGATCCACTGCGGCAACTTCAGGCGACCATGCAAGAGCGCCTAAAGGCTTTGGAGGACTATGATGCGGGAAAAACAGAAAAGCCAGATTGGTTGGAGCAATTTGAAGAAGAAGAGCGATTAGAGAAGGAACGCAAAGCCTATTCGAAACTTACACCCGAGGAACGAGAACGGAAACGAACGCTGGCGTTGATCCAACAAAAGAAGCTTGACGCGCAAACGAAAATGGGGGAACTGAAGAAGAAGCAGGAGGCTGAGCAGCCTAAAATTAAGAAGAAGGGACCAAAGAAGACCCTCTCATGGAAAGATGGAAGAAGTAGTGGTCTTGGTCGGCACATGGAGGAAGTCTTCAGCTATATTGTGTATGTTGACCCCGACTCCCCTGATGAGGAAGCAGAAGGTGCTAGTGAGGAGGGAGATGATGAAGAAGACATGTGGCTTTAGTAATGTAAATATAACTTGTCTTTACAAAATTCAATCATGACCGTGATTTTCAGCTGTTGCGCGTTGATATCATGCCCCTTTGGCCCCTACTTTGTACGCAACTCGCTGCTGATCAGCTTGCGGCACCAGATGGAGATAGTCTTGACAGAGACTCCTTCTGCATAGCTGACACAGTTGCTCAACTCCCCACACCTTCCCATGATCCGCCGGTTGTCGCCCAACTCGTAGGGCTTCACTGCTGACTTTTGATGCACCATTACCAAAATCTTCTGACAGGTGCAACGGTACCCGCGCAGCATCTGCAATCAACTTGGACCCCAGATAGTCCTCAAGGTCAAACTCTTCAAAATGGAGGTGAATTCGTCTTACAATCGTGTGCTGTCTTGATGTTTGGGTGAAGTATTCACATAGTGATTCTGTGTTATTCTGTGGTGTATACAGAGTGCCATCGTCAAAAAGTACTGTCCTGACTGAGAGTGTACTTAGACGTCTATTGTCAGGACTTGGAGGGAGCATTGTAGAGCAGAGCAACAAGAGACTTGTGGCGACCAAAACACTTATGACCACTTTTCTCGACGTGTCGTCGTCACGTCCCTTGTCGAGCAACCCCCATAGCTTTGGTGGTGGAGTATACACCTCGTGCTCTGGTAGACTCGGCAATGAACCGCTGCTGCCATTGAAAGAGGGGCTTCGATGTTTCATGGTTTCTGCTTGCTGGTTATCGATTCCTCAGTTTGTCGACTCTGCAGGGGCTAAACAATGTGAAGCGCTATTAAGGTGAAGTGAAAAAGCCGCTCCAAGATATCGGCTTCACAAAAAAAATGAGCGGTTGGCATAAACAAATAGACATTGTTCTCATAATGACCGTCCGTTCTACTGGTGCGCTACAGCACAAAAAATGTACTAGAACAGGAGCCTTTTTCGTCCCATTAGTTTCCATAGCTAGTCGTGAAGTATTTATCAAGATAAAAGCAATATGGTCTTGTAGCCTTGCGGATGTTCTCTTTTGACGCAATGGTCACTGTCGAACGAAGACAATGGTCACCCCACACAGTGATCTTTCCTTTTCTTACAGGTAGGCCCTTGAGTTCGGCGGCGACCGCAAAGTTCCTTTTGCTTTTATCCTGATATGTTATAAATGGAGTAAGGACACAACATCGTACCGAGTTATTATGGAATATGGCGCAGACCTTGGGCATACCCAGGTACTACTACTACTACTCTAGCCTTGTGGATGGCAAACGTCTCGTTGGGTGTGCGTATCCTGAATGTTGTCGTGCACGAGGCGACAAGGATTCACCCTGACGTGTCAGCTGTGGAGCAGACTACTCGGAGTATGCTAATTTAAACTATGAGCAGATCACGCTTCCTCGATAATGGTTTGATCAACTGATGCGTTCGCCTTGGCATCTGTCGACAGTGCAATTCTATCAGCGTCGTTGCAGAAGGCAAGTAACCTTTCAACTATCATACACAGTAGACAAACACTTGCGTAGACGACGCACTAGAATAGAGCCGTCACACATACGTGGTACGCAGAAAGCAAACACTTGCGTACGTGACAGACTAGATTTTCACACCATGTGTACACGTGTACCAGCACACGTAGCAAGTGTCCAGCTCCAAGCCCTGGTTCACATTGAAGATGCACTCGGCATCGAAAGATTCATGATGAATCATCTATTGAAATTCTCGCATCAAAGTTCGTTTCCGGATGACAGGTTCCTCTTCCCGCTGGATCCGTTCCAAATAGGGCTCCAGGAGCAACAGGCTAGTAATTAAAAAAACCACGACCAAACAACGATCTGTCAAAAATGGAACGGCACCTAGTTAGCAGATCCTGTGATCTTGACAAGCATCAACCTAGCCGGAGCCAGACATTACCATTGTGACTTGATGGTGCAAAAGAAAGTTCCAATAATGGAGTGGGGTGGTCGAGAAAAATTTCAAAGAATGTGAGTCCAAAAGAACCCGGTTGCTACTAGGTGAAACGTTTTGATATATAAACTACGGTTTAGGGCACCCACCCATTCTCTTGCGCCAACATTGCTCTAGCTAGAGAAGAATCCACACCAATCGACGAGCCACGCTCTGTTGGCTTTACCTGTTTGGATGACTTACGGCAGTTGCCACCATAGACCAATGAAACAAGCTCGGACATTGCCCACAACATCTGTACTGCGCTACTGTAGTAGGCGCTAAATTTTGTCCAATCGACTATCTTTATACACTCTTTGGCAGCACAGCGTGAGATAACTACGCTTTGCCACAGTAGCCAGGGTCTCTGACAAGAAGGCATGGGGTATACCTTGCTCAAAGGCGGCAGCCGCTCGTATGCCGTGTAGAGCGACTAAGAACAATATGAATGCGCAGTTTATGAACTTTCTAAGTTCCAAGTTCCATCATCTTGCTGTGGAAAGAGGTCATCTGTGCACATTTTCAAAATTCCAAATTCCACTACCTTGATGCTCTTTGTCGGAGGGAAAATCCAGTCGCCCACTTTCGACCATGTTGTCACAGTAGGTTTTGCCAAGTCCTTTCTCCCCTCTCTTCTCCTCTCTGCCATTTAGCTCCCCCCTTTTTTATTGAACCGACAAGCACAACAGTATCAAGATGAGATTCGATCTAGATGGCCTCGATGTATTCTTTCCTTATGACCGCATATATCTAGAACAGCACCAGTACATGAGGTCGTTGAAGCAAACGTTGGATGCGGGTGGCCATTGCTTGCTCGAGATGCCCACTGGAACAGGAAAGACAGTGTGTCTACTATCCCTCATTACATCCTATCAATTTGCCAATCCATCTGCTGGAAAGCTCGTGTACTGCACACGTACCGTGCCAGAAATGAACTCGGTCATGGAGGAATTGGCAATCGTCCTGAACTACCGTGCCGAGCAACTCCGTCTTTCAGAACGAGTCGACGTAGAAGACACTGTCATGGCGGATACACAAAGTGGTGAATCTACTACCGAGCAGCAACAACAAAAGAAGAAACCTCGCAAGGTGTACAAGAAGAAAACCAGTCGTCCTCCCATGGGACCGAGTGCACTCGTCAACGGTGCTGGTGGATCTGGTGTCTTGGCCCTCTGTCTCTCGAGTCGCCGCAACATGTGTGTGCATGAACGAGTTTTGGAGGAAAGTGATCGAGAGGCGGTAGATGCTGCCTGTCGTTCCATGACTGCCTCGTGGGTATTGGATCAGGCACGAAGTGGAAGTGCTGGAGGATCGAATAATATTGAAACGTGCACGTACTATGATCAATTTCAGTCGGCAGGCGAAGCCACCAACATGCCCAGTGGAATTTATGATTTGGAGGAATTGCGCAAGTGGGGAAAGGAACGCGGCTGGTGTCCTTATTATCTCACGCGACAAGCCATCAATCATGCGAATGTACTCGTTTACAACTATCAGTACATGCTGGACCCGAAAGTAGCCAAGATGGTTTCCAAGGAGCTGGAGTCAGAATCGATTATTGTCTTTGATGAGGCTCATAATATTGACTCTGTGTGTATTGAAGCACTATCTGTCACTATCAATGAGCGAGGCTTGGAGCATGCGACTCGATCATTGGGTCGGCTGAGCTCTGAGGTGAGCCGCATCAAGAAATCAGACAATCAGCGTCTTCAACAGGAGTATCAGAACTTGGTCAATGGACTGATCGATCAGGGACTACTTGGCGAAACGACCAACAACGCAGGACTGGCCAGTGTAAGTAGATGTACTCCAGATGCCCTTCGCCATCGTTTTCAACTCTTCAGTGTCTCATCGTGTTCTTTTGCAGAATGTACTCGATCCTGATGTTTTGAACGAGTCTGTACCAGGCAACATTCGTAGAGCTGAACACTTTATCGGTTTCATGAGGAAAGTGGTGGAGCATCTCAAGGCTCGACTTCGTACAGTTGCAGGGCCCAACGGTGGTGTCCAGTCCGAAACACCACTTGCATTTTTACATCGAATGACGAACGGTACTTCTTTGGAAGCAAAACCCTTACGATTTGCCTATTCTCGACTTTCTTCCCTATTGAGAACACTACAGGTTTCCAATCTAGATGACTTCAATTCTTTGACGGATATTGCTGACTTTGCTACTCTCCTGAGCACCTATTCAGAAGGAGTTGCAAAGTTTGCAATCATTATGGAACCCAATGGATCTGCGATTCCCGGAGCGACCGATCCAGTTATTCAGTTGGCGTGTTTGGATTCCGCCCTAGCGATTGCACCGCTGTTCAAGCGCTTTGGAAGTGTCATTATCACTTCTGGTACTCTGTCTCCTATTGACCTCTACCCAAAGTTACTGCAATTCGAACCTCGCATTTCGGAATCACTGGACATGTCCACCTTTCGTCCATGCATCCGACCACTCGTTATTACAAGAGGCTCTGATCAGCTTGCAGTCTCTACCAAGTTTGAGGATCGTGGAGATATCGGGGTCATTCGAAACTACGGAGCAATGTTGGTGGAACTGTGCAGCGTCATTCCAGATGGTGTTGTGGCATTCTTTACTTCCTATAGCTACATGGAGTCTCTCGTTAGTGAATGGGATGCCATGGGGGTCTTGCGGGAGCTCACAAAATCAAAGTTGGTGTTTATCGAGACCAAGGACGTGGTCGAGACAACACTTGCGCTAGACAACTACCGCCGTGCCTGTGATTGTGGAAGAGGAGCAGTGTTTCTTTCTGTTGCGCGAGGGAAAGTTTCTGAAGGTATCAACTTTGATCGGCATTATGGAAGAGCCGTCATTATGTTTGGCGTTCCCTTTCAATACACCCTGAGTCACGTGCTGAGAGCTCGTTTAGAGTACCTGCAAACACACTACCAAATTCGAGAGCAAGACTTTCTCAACTTTGACGCACTGCGTCAAGCAAGTCAATGTGTGGGACGAGTCATTCGCAGTAAGACCGACTACGGCCTCATGATTTTCGCCGACAGCCGATACAACCGTCACGATAAGCGCTCCAAGCTCCCAAAGTGGATTCAAAACTTTTTACATGAATCATGCTTGAACCTTAGTACCGACATGGCGATCCAACAGGTGAAGGAATTCCTGAGGAGGATGGGACAGCCGGTTGACCAGGCTGCACTACAGAGTGTCTTGTTGACACTCGATGAAGTGACTCGTATGAATCCTCTTCGTGTTGCACAAACAACAACTTCAGCCGGCGAGGGAGGAGCTATGATCGTTGAATCGGAGGGGTGAAAGATAGCCCAAGCCCATAATCTAGTATTTGCTTTTCTCAAATCCTGAAGTACCGTCGAGCGATCTAGTAGGTTGATTGATTGGTGCTTGTGGTGACTTCATCATGGATTGCATTTATGAGATACATTTGCGACTTGGAGAGAGCGGTGGCATCATTACCCCTGCAAACACATTGCCACGCTCGCCACTACTTCCACAAGTTTGACGAGCAAGTTCAAGCCAACGTGTTGGACGACGAAGCATTCCTCGCAAATGAGGCTACAGCAATCGGTTGGCCAAGCCTAGCCTCACCACAGAGTGTTTGTTGACATGTATCACATGAATTCTCTGTGTGGTGTACTCGAACAGACAGCACAAGAACTTTGCACTCAACGGAGAACTGAAGCATAAACTGCATAAACTATAGTCAAAATCTAGAATCTAGTTTCTAGTTTCTTCTCTTTCCCCAATCCTGAAGTCCCGTCGAGCAATCCAGTAGGTTGTCCTTCAATGCCCTGGTGACCTCATCATCTAGCGCATAGGGGAGATGCAGAGGTAACTTGGAGACAGTGGTGGCATCCATTTCTGCATAGAAGCCACTGTACTCGTACTGCAGCGGTCCCCCACCAGAGTGATCTGTCGATGGTCGAACGACATCTGTTTCCAACATTTGCATAAACGCACGACGCAACAGCCTTCGACTGTATCGATCCATATGACCTCTGTAGGATTGAAACTCTTCCAACATGCGACAAAACGTCAAAGGAACTGGAAAGTCTTCTAGTGCATCGCGAGCCAGGATACGCCGCGCCGCTAAAAGCAAAGCAACCTGAGGTCCAGACAAATCAGTCAAGGCCTGCATTCGTGGATCAGTCATGATGGATGGTGAACCTCCACATCCTGTCGTTGAAGCGCCCATGACGGTGAGTGATTCCAGCAAATACTTTGGCTGAAACGTCACCGAGGTGGTTGATGATTCGTCAGATGTCTCTCCAGCCACTCGCAAGTCCTCACGAAAAAGAGATAGTGCCACCGATAGCACTCGCGTAAACCAACGGGCATCTTTTCCAGTACGATAGTTGCGTTCAAATATTTGACGAATCAGTTTGATCTCTGAACCATCGGTTGCCTCAACATCTCGCAACCAATTCGCAATGGTCGACTTGAGCCCTTCGTTTTCTTTTGAGTCGCCATCAAATTTTTCAAGGATTAAATCCACTAGCGCAGAGTAAGTACCAAATGCTGTCACAAAGATGGTCTTGGAGGTCCCTTCGGCCCGACTTCGCACACGCTTTTCCAGCAAGGATACAGTCGCCAGATGAGAGGTGATACCAATCAAGCAGAGGGAAGATCCGGTCTTGGCGATTCGATCCAAAATATGGTACAACAACAGTTGTCGATCATGAGCTCTCTCTGTCATGTTGGGGTTTACATCCATGCCAGCGCTGGAACCTGCAAAAGCATCCAATTCATCCAGAACAATTAGAATCGGTTTCTTTTCAGCTTTTGCAAGCTGAAAGGTTTCATCAAGCAACGCTAGATTCGACGTAAAGGTAGTTCGTTTCAATCTCAACAACTCCTTATCCTTCTTCCCCGTGTGTGCCGTTAGAGCAAGTTCCGACAGTTGCCGCACTAACTCATGTACCGCAAAGCCCACATCGTTGCCCCGAAACACCAACCCATTCAACCGAAGCGTCCAAAACTTGGTGTCGTCCATTCTGGATATAACGTTTTCCACTAGTCGACTCTTTCCAGAACCCCGCGACCCCATGACAAAGGCTGCTACATTGGTCTTGTGATCGACCAAGCAGGGGTGCAAGAGACGGTACAAATCTTCTTCGGCTTTCGACGGCGCTGTGTTTGGTCGTTTTCGTCGACCAGTAGCGTCGCCGAGACGGTGAATGATGCGATCGACACAGGAAATCATTATTTGATCGACACAATGTTATTCTAGTAGGGTCGGACGACAATCGATGTGATGAAGACTTGGAGACGATATTGTTGCGATTGCAATTGATTGATTCGTCCTTCCAATGCCAATGCTGCGCGGATAGGAAAATCTGAGTTTGCGTGCAAAATGAAAAGTGAATCTGCCAATAATCATCAAAAACAGGTCTTTTTCGATTTTGGCAGAAAGATCAGAGCCAAAATTCCGCTCACATTTTCTCTTCTCGTGAAGATCTGTCATACACTTTATTTCCTCTGTCTGATAGTCACGCCTCGCTGGGTTAAAAGGGATCACGACTCGAGCACTGCGAGTCCTGATGCGATGCTCTCACCGTGACTAATGACGGAAACAAGCAACTCAAGAACTCCTACTTACTGTAGTAGCCGCGGCACGCCCACGAACAGATCTAGTAGCAGCCGCCAGTGAACATCCATTCGCATCTATCTGCACTACACAAGTGGACGATGGCACCCTGATGTTTTGGGGTCGGTCCATACTTGGTTGTGGAGACCTGGTTTGCTGCTGAATCAGCTGCGGAAAAGTTGCGACGACTTTTTATCCATCTTGCGGAAGAGGACGTCTCCCAATGCTGTTCATAATATAATAATGGGACACATAATCAGTATCAGCACCTTGTTGTTTTGTAAGCTGACACTGTTTCGTTGGAGAACATCGTTGTTGCGTCGTTCTCATTTATCTATCTGGCGGTCGTGATATTTATATTTATCCATGTGGCTGACGTCGTTTCGAGGAGGCCGGCTTTCTAAGCAACCAAACACCGTCCTTAGTGGAAAGCACGTGGATTCGCTGTCAGGTTCGGGCTGCCATGCCACTTCGACAAGTATCCATGCGTATTAAACTTCTTCTCTCGCGAGAGTTAGAGTACCTGAAGATAGCTCCTCAAGACAAAATGATATGAACTTCGAAGATTTTTCGCCAGGCTACAAGTCTGACCCCACGGCCCTAACCGAAATACTTGGCATTTGAGATATCCTCTTCTCTACCAGTGCATACAACAATACCTCATCAACACAGTTGTTGAGTCTGATAATTAGACTCTCCAGGCTAGGCTACAGTGGCACAGAAGTAATCATCATAATAGGTACCGTTAATACCAGCGGTGACAGGAGAGTAAGAGGAATCTTTGTACACTCCGTACCTTACCGATACACGATTTTACCAGCATAGATCCATCCACGTGCCATACAGTAGTATTTGGCACACCTTCGATTGCAGACTGTAGCATCATCCAGATCTGCAGATCGTCAGATGTGCAGTATGGCATGTCCTACGTAAATGCAAACTCATGCGCGTGCGTTTTCGAGTTTGGTGCGAAGTACAGTATGCATGTGGGATCTCTATCAGGTTCTGGTCAGAAAATGACGTACTTTCTCTACAACGTAAGTTTGCTGTTTCATACACATCAGGGGCAGTATTGCAACAATATGTTTCTTGCGTCTGCGTCGTAACATCCTCCATGTGACGTAAGCGTAGTGGTGGTCTCCACTGTAGTATGACACTGCTACGAGAAAATAGGTGTCTGTGCAGCTGTCTTCCCCTGCCTTTCGCCGGCATTTGCTACCATCTGGTGCATGTCAACGGTGCTGGTGATACGATGATGTCACACACGAAGTCGCACAGGCAGCACTGGCACGTACATGGTACATACACCGTAGTATGTGGTACCGCATGGCAAATTTTCAAAGGTGCATGGCACCTGACCTTGCACAACCGTGGCTGTGCCCCCGCCCATCACCTTTTTCAAACTATTGAGCACATATCGACAAGAACCGCCATCAGGCTTGCAGCAGCACTATTACAGCTTTGACACTACTGAGTACTCAAGTGAAGATGAATAGCGACGAAGATGGAGTTCAAACTGGTGAGGAGGGGGATAATGAAGTGTCGAATCGAGAAACCACTTCATCGGCACCAACTGCATCATCGTATACAGCCAGCAGTTCGACGAATGGGGACGTGGATATGTCCCAGGAAGGGGGGCACAGTGTCTCAGTCTCGGGGAGCTCATCAGGGAACGGTCAAGGAAGGAAAGTCAGCCGAAAGCGACCCGCGGAGAGTGCTTTAGCACCCGGTACAAGCAGGAATAGCGGTAAGCCTTCACAAGCGACTGCTGCGGCGCAGAAGAGAGACAGGGAAAAGCGAAGAAGGGGAGAGCTCAACGAAACTCTCGACGATCTATCAGAATTAGTCTTTGAGATTGATCCTTCCCTCATGTCGGGACGCGCTGAAGTTGTTGGGATGCAAGCAGACAAGCTAGTGACATCGGCACGGAAGAACACGATCACCAACCGCACAGAGCTGATTCAGTGCACAGTACGGCTTTTGACGAGGTTGCACAGAGAAATTCAGCAAAAAGATCAAGTCATTGCTGAGCTCAGGCGTGGTGTCGCTCGTCCTACAGCTGCTGTTCCTCCACAATCCATTGTTCCGACGAAACCACCTGGCGACCCTTCCGATCAATCTGCCATAGCAGTCGTACAGCCAACCATCCCTACGAACAACCCGAACCCTCCACCCACCGCCGTTGTTGGACAACCTGCTGATCTCGGAGCTGCTGGTCTTCATCAAGCTGCTTTCTTCGCTACACAAGGTCTTCCTATGGCGGGTCATCCCATGGGCCATCCTCTCCTACAGTTTGGCGCTCCTGCTGGTGTTATGCCCACCCCGGGCGCTCCTCCGAATCTGATTATATCTCCGTTTGCAGGCTATCCAAATCATCCTGCTGCTACTGCATTGCAACAAGGCTTGACCGCGAATCCGCATCTTTTCTATAGTGCAGCGCTGCCAGCATCTCATCCTGCAGCTGCGGCTCTAGCAGCTCAGCACCAAGCACAAGTGGTGGTACAGCAACAACAACAGCAGCACCAGCAGCAGCAACACCATCAGCAGCAGCACCATCAGCAGCAGCACCATCAGCAGCAGCAGCAACAACAACAACAGCAGCAACAACAACAACAGCAGCAACAACAACAACAACAAGCTGCTGGGCAGCTCCCGATTCAACAGCAAGTAGTTGCCCAACCATCCTTGATACAGTCATCAACTGGGAATGATGAATTGGGAGCTATCCTCATCCAGACGTCTGGAGGACAACCGATGAAGCAATATCCCGACGAGGAGCAAAGCAGCAGGAGCCATCTGCCGCCCCCAAGTTGAGAAGGAAGGACCTGCAGGTTCAGTGAATATCGTTCTCTGCCAATGATTGAATGAATCACTCCCATCATCACGGCATGCGGATCATTGTCCATTCCACAGCCACTGACTACACAACACAATTCCAGCCGACGCCCTTGCTACGGTTGAACCGCCAGTTTCTCTCTATGCCAGCATATCACTGAACATGGCGTACTCACCTACCGCCAGCCAGGCTGCGTGGTTTCGACTGATTGTTCAGGCCGAACCCTCACGAGGACAAGAGAGGAGGAGGAGGAACTGTCAGAAGAGCTTGCTCTACACATGCCCAGCTGGTGCACACCATTTTTCAATTTCCCCACCCGCTGTTGACACCCCAAGCAGCTAGTAGTACACGGAAGCTACCATTCAAACATATTTTCCTTCCACTTTAAAAGCTGCATGTCAGTGAAGCTATTCACTCTACTGTAGACCCATTCTCATAAGAACAGGTGTCATCAGGCCCAATGCGAACTCTCTTCTTTACGAACACGAAGACTGGCTACCTTAGCTGCACTGGCTTCTCCACCTCGCTTGACAGCTGCCAGTATTGTACCACACGGTGAGAAGAGCCGGCGCCACCACCAAAGTGATGCGAACGATCAATGCTGGCATAGTGATTGGTCTCTCCGCTCTAGAGAGCACGCTACAATATTGTGCGTGCTGTTTTTACGTTCTCCGTATACCAGTCTGCATGCCAAATACCCGTTTCTTTGCAGACAGAGTCATAATAATTATGCCCCTTCTTCTCTGATATTCTTCATGCGTGCGTGGCGTGGCAGCTGGGCTTCTGGATTGACATGTCGATTTGCCAGATTTGGCCAGATTGGAATTCTTCCCAAGCACGTGGTAGGTATGGTGGCACGGAAATTGACCAAATACGGGACTGGTACTACAGAGATTTTTACGCGCCGACAGCCATAAATAAAATGGCATGCATGCATGACCGCGAGGGCAAGCACTTGAACTATTCCAGTACGACTACTGTATCAAGAGCAAGCGGATCAACTCCATCCATAGAACCAACTATCTCTAATCTCCTGATACCGGAAGTGTGCAGTAACTTCTCATAGACTAGTGTACTACTCAAGATGGAGCAAATCCAGAGAGGACTAGCTAGATAACCACATGGTGCTCGCGTAATAGAAGCTCGCTGCTATTTCCGCTGAAGGAGTCGGCATTCTGGATGTGGTGACTGTCTGGCTTGGATGTACAGAAGAGAGAGCGGTTGCCGATACACACTAGGCACCTTTACTATAGACCAACTTAGATGAAACAAATGAAGCCCGGGCGAGAGAGGACATAGATTACCTGCTGCTGGGTGTACTGGCTCGTCGAAGAAAGGACAGTCGGCAATATGGGTGTGGTAACTCCTGCCGAGGAGCAGCCAGTCTCGCGGAGCGGCAGTACTACCAATACACAGCAGGAAGTTACGCCCCCACCATGGACCAACTTAGATGAAGCAAACCAAGCACCGGCGAGAGAGGGCTCATTAGATTACATGCTGCTGGGTGTACTGGTTCGCCGAAAGGAGTCAGCACTAGCTAGTATGAACGTGGTGGCTGCATTGGAACTGCCGAAGAGCAGTATCGCGGAGCCGCTAGTACTACCGATATATGGCAGGAAGAAAAACCCTCACAAAGGACCGACTAGCAACTTAAACACTGGCGGGAGAGGAGTGCTATTCCGCTGAAAGAGTCGGGAGCAAGGATGTAATGTGGTGGGTAGCACTGTACTGCAACAAAGTTTGTCCAACGGTCGCAAATCCTCAAATTTTCCTTTCACTCAAATTTCTAGTATGCGCTCCTTGTGCCCGTACCGTAGCTATACTGTACATTTTCGTTGAAAATTCTTGTTTTATTTTCCGGGTTCGGTTATTTTGCACCTCTACTTGCACTGTTGCTCACATTCTGTGCAATACTGTACCAAAAACCATGGTTGGAAGAGGCGGAAGCATGTTCAGCCCCGAGTCGGGGCATGATGGGCGCGGCAGTAATTGTTTGGAATCACGCCAACGGCACAATAACAACAACAAGAAGCAACCAACCATGGGTGTCTCCCCCAAGAAACGAACAGCCCCCGGGGCTGAAAGCTTCATCAACCCTGATCATCTCAAGAGATTTGGAATCACAGTAGCGTTGTGTTGTACAATGTATCTACTCACGATTCCAGCCAGGGGGGGTTCTGGATCGTCATTGTTTTCCGTCACCCGTGTCAACAGGACCAAGGCGGTGCTCCCCCGGTCGAAGAATGACTTGGGGTTCTGGGACAAACCAGAACTTGGAGAGTTCTTCCCCCAGATTGCTTGGTTGATGAGTTATCCCAACTCTGGCACCTCTTTTACAATGACGTGCGTAGAGCACACATCCAACCTGTCAACCGCGTCCAACTACGGAGATGAGGTGACGGCCAAAGATGATTATTCAATCTCCATCTACCCCCAACATCCAGAAGGCCCTTTCTGGGAGGGCCTCTCGGGAAAACTTGGGGTGATTCGACCCCTTCCTGAACGACATGTTCTTGTCAAGACTCACTGTGGCAGTCGCTGCATCAAGTGCCCCCCATCGGAGTATGTCGAGACCTATGACAGCTTTCTGGACGCTTGTCGACGATCCTCGGGGCGTGTTGCTCCAGATCGTAAGAAGACAGAATACTTGTACCCTGCGGACCGAGTCACGAAGGCTATTCACCTGATCCGCAACCCCTATCACAACTTTGTTGCCCGCTACCATTTGGAGCGCAAGAATGCTATTGCCAAGAAGAAGGAAGACTGGCTCAAGGAGCACCCATCTACTCCTGAAGGTTTCCAGCAGTGGTGTTTGGAACTGGACAACATGTACAAAAAGGAAGAGTTTGCGACCTTCGAGGCCGACATGGTCCGTAAGCTTCGACTTTCTCCTTGTCACGGAGAAGTTTTCAAGTTTGTCCAATGGCACAATCTGGCCTTTAAGCTCACTCAAAAGCGTGGCATTGAAAGAATGATTGTCTACTATGAAGATTATGATGCAAAGTTTAACGAAACCTTGGATGGCATGCTCGATTTCCTGGAGCTTGGACGTGCGCAGAAACCCCGAACCTTTGAAGCTGGTCATGAGTATGCCGACTACTACACAGCCAACGACAAGATCCGCATGAAAGAATTGGTGCAAGAAATTGCCAGTGACGTTACCTGGAATCACATCAAACATTACTTTGATAAGCACGCATCAAAATCTTTCTACGAGACTGACTTGTCGGCTGACAGGGCACCAAAGAGAGGGGCTGATGATAGACTTCGCGGTTAGACTTCGCAAGGCCCTTAGAATCGAAGACTGCAATGTGCATATCTTTTAAGCATGTTGAGTTCATCGCGTTATAAATTTTGATAAAAAACGATACTTGCGTATAGGAAATCGGAAAGGAAACTGTTACTTTCTCTGTGGAATTACTCTTTTGGCCGGCGAAAAGTCATGCCCTTCGTTGGGACTCTTCTTCAAACCAGAAAGCAAGCAATTTACAAGGTATGTAGCGGTGCAGCTTATTGCTCCAAGGCTATTAGAGCGCTAGTCTTTCGAACAGGTTTGGTTGCTAAGAACGGTGTCTAGAGATGTGGCAGCAGCGTCGGAACTCAGATTTGCCGGAGGATACATGGCAATGGTTCCCGGCCAATGAGATAAGAAACAATAGGTCAAACTACAAATAGGAAGGGTTCTCTTGATCTCGACTATTGGTCCAGCTACCTGCGAGTACTTATACCCTCGGACCCACCACATATTGACACTCATATTTTGTCTAGCAGCGCCAAGTTACAAGACACAAAGCATCGGCGTCATCGACCGAGGCGGAATTCTTTGCGCTGTTCGTGCTACAAAGAGATGTGTTTGGCTTCCTTTCGCTCTGTTAGAACAGCTGGAACATTGTCAAATGCCAAAGGGAACAAGGAACTACTGTGGTTGGTAGAAAAAAAAGAAGTGAGTTGCAAACTGTACCGCCCCTTCTTGATAAATA
Source organism: Herpochondria borealis (assembly GCA_032274145.1). Lineage (NCBI taxonomy): Eukaryota > Rhodophyta > Florideophyceae > Ceramiales > Ceramiaceae > Herpochondria > Herpochondria borealis. Next base: position 30,040 of record JAVCKV010116250.1, on the reverse strand, counting down.
AGACCGATTCCTAAAGAAGGAAAAAAAGATGTTTGCGAAGCATGTAGTTTTCTCTTTAGGCAGTACAATTGCCCAGTTTGTTGGATCAAAACGCTTGACAGCCTGCATATTGCCCCTTTTTGTTTATGACGACAGTCTGTTGAATACCTTGCTTCTTCCGACTGTTTTGGGAGTGTTGAGAACTCAAAGCGGTCATCACAACCTGAAATCACGATGAGTCTATCCTTCAAAGAGCGCTACCTCAATCGTCTCGGATTAGACGAGGCCGATGTCGCTTCTACGACTTTCGAAAGCCTCGCGAAGATCACAGAAGCACATTTGGAGAAGATTATGTTTGGCAACTTGTCGCTTCACATGGATGATGACGCAACCTCCTCGTCACAACTACCTACGTTGGATATGGACGCGACCTCCATCAAGATTCTCGACAATCATCGAGAAGGTTTTTGCTATGAGCTCAACTTGATGCTTGCGAGTTTACTCGAAGAGTTGGGGTATTCTGTGGAACGCATCGACGCGCAAGTAGCCAAGGGCGACATGTACACACCAAATGTCCATCTCTTTTTGTTGGTCAACAAAACGTGGTTTGTGGATGTCGGCTTGGGTGAACCAGCAATCCATCCACTCCAGTACGAAATGGATACGGAGCAAGAGACTTCAGAAGGCATGAAGAGTCGCTTTGTTACCAAGGATGCAGATGTGGTGTTGGAATGGAAAATCGGCGACGCCTGGTTGCCTCGCTTGAAATGGGCGCAAGCCTTGGAGGGCAAGAAGGTCGAGGAGTTTCAACCCAATCTTGACCTCGTCTTGACCGATAAGCTTCCATTTATGCACAAGTACTTTTGTGTCAAGATCACGAAGGACGAGAAATTATCGATTGCAGGCAACAAGTTGAAGCGTACAACTCCGCGATTCGGCGAAGCATCCAAGGTGACGATCACAGAGTTCGAATCGATCGATGAAGTTCGCAAGAGTATGGAAAAGGAGTTTGGTATCCCACTTGAGGGGTCCAAAGGTTTAGATTGGACCAAAAGTTTGGAAGCTCCCCCACAGATGTGGATGCATTTTTAGATTCTTAAATTTGATTTTTGAAGTAGTAGCACCCATTCGGTCTCCTATACTCGTAGAGTGAGTGAATCTGCAGCTAACTGGTGTCGCTTGCAAACTAGCCTGGGCTGGTTTAGGCAACAGGAAGAGGAAAACTCATTCCAGACCTTGTTAGTAACTGTAAATGGCTCATTGGCAAGGAACCTCTGGCGGTCTTCAAGCACTTCTTCATCTTAGGGTTGCTCCAGCGTTTCTACGTATCCTTTGCTGCAGCATCCTTCGGTGTGGATTGGTTTGGGTAGTATCTATTGTGCCGTTGATAATTCGATGAGCAAACGCGTTGCATCCAAGTGAGTTGCCATTCGGGGTGGTGCAAGTCATCGGTGTCGGGCAAATTGAGTCAACTGGACTGGAGGTGCAAGTGTCTCTGCCTCATACATGGTATTGTTTTCAACTCGGTGCAGTGGCGTATCCTCTCATGGGATCGACCGCTCTCACACTTAGTGACTCTGGTACCAAACTGATTCATTCCAGAACTCTGTAGACTATTAGCTACTATGACAGTGTTTCCATCCGAAAGTGCAAAGAGGAGACGGTTGCATCGGGTTTCGGGCAAGGATTGAGTAGTGCGAACGAGTACTGTATGCGTATACTGGTACTGGTACGATGCCCAAATAGATTTTGTTCATAATATCTTTTGCGAAGGCGAGTCCAAAAAGATCCTCTTCTCTGCTGACCATGACCAACCGCTGCCGTCGCATCTCGTTGATCGTGCGATTGCTGCTAATCATCGCTCTACTACTGTGTTCGATGCAAAAGTCTGTCGCTGCCTTTCGACCGACGGCGCTCGTGACGGGGTCCACAGATGGCATTGGAGTGACGACAGCCAAGAACTTGGCAGCCAAGGGCTACAATGTGATTGTTCATGGGCGAGATCCGAAACGCATTGATGCAGCACGTACCAAGATCGAGAAGTTTGTCGGTGATTGGTCGAATGACCAGGATGTTCTGGTTGAAACTCTGCAGGCTGATCTCTCGACCATTCACGGATGCGAGCGACTTGCACAAGATGTCAAGAAGTTATGCCAAGAGAAGGACTTGAAGTTGACTGTGCTCATGAACAATGCAGGAGTATACTCTGAAAAGTTAGTGAGGACAGCAGATGGCTTGGAGGTGACCTTCGCAGTGAATGTCATGGCTCCCTTTATCTTGACATCTCACCTGCTTCCTGAGCTTCTGAAACAAGAGAAAAGTCGAATTGTGCTTGCTTCGTCGATTTCGCAATGCAGATCGATTCGACATTGGGATGATGTCCAATACAATGAGCGTAGCTTCTCGGCGCATGGTTCCTACTCAGAATCGAAACTGTTCGATGCCATGTTAGCCAACGAGTTCGCTGACAGACTGAAAGAAGCGGGACATAAGACTGACAAGATTACGTGCAACAGTTTGGATCCAGGTACCGTCAACACGAAGATGCTACTCGCTGGTTGGGGACCTTGTGGTATTTCCGTGGAAGATGCACTGGATCAAACATATCTATGTACAAGTCCAGATTTGGACGGCAAGTCAGGGCAGTACTTTGCCTGGAGAACTCCAAGGCAAGGTTACTACCCAGCGGATGAACGTACGAAAATGTGGAATCTTCTATCTGATTTGGCGCCGTCGGCTGCTGAGATGTGGAGCTTTGATTGGAAATAGGAAAAATTCTCCTTAGGATCAGTTCTTAGTGCTACCGCCACTATCCTTCTCCTCAAACTCTGCCTCATCAGTTCCGTACTTTTTCAGCAACTCCTCCCGAGTTTTGAGTGAGTTGTCGCGGACTCGCTTGATAACATCCTCGAGGTCGCCACCCTCACGATTCATGATATCCATGACTTCTTGTCGTTCTCGTTTAATCATGCCCATGATGCCAGAAAACTCTTCCTTAGAGTGTGACTCCTTCAGCTTGCGCACGTGCATGTCATACTCATCGTTCGTGTCGGTTTCGTCGAAACTTTCAGTTCCTAGTTCACCGGTTTTCTTCAATTCTATCACTTTCTTGTACACGTCGGGAGGCATGATGGATTCCAGCATCTGGTGTTCAGCGTGATCCAGAAACTGATGAATGCGAAACGACGGAATGAACGATGCTGCACCCGCTAAACGCTCGTCAGGATGATCCTTGGGAACGATTCCTTCTACAATTCCACATACACGACCATCGCTATCGATGGTAGGACCGCCACACAAGCCTTCAGGAAGCGGGGCATCTGTCGAGGCCAGAATGCGTTCCGTAGTGGCAGATATCAAGGCTCCTGTTTCTGTGTAGGGCATAAACACGCGGGTGTCGTCATCATCTGTATCATTCGCCATCTCTTTTGCTTCCTCCAGTGAGCTGAAATCTGTAATGGGCTTGTCTTCCGCAATTTCAAAGCCTTCAAACAGCACTTGTTCTCCCTCTTCAAAGTTCTTGTTGACGTCGCGCAGGTGCATGACTTCCACTCCCAGATCCTTCATGTGACGCAGCGTTGTTTCTTCCTGTTGAAGATGGATAATGGCCAGATCCATCTCGTTCGGGTGATGAATCGCATACGGGTTCAGTGCAAACTTGGCCAGTGCTTCCGCGTTTGGTTTATCGGGATCATAAACTTCTAAAGTGTATGAGCAGTGCTCTTGTCTCACTTGTGACAACCAATCTTGGGGATAGTAGTCTTTCCACATCCATGGTGCCAGCACATGACTGGCTGCCACACAATGCACCAGAGGTCGAAAGTTGCTGGGCAAGTATTCTAGCCATCCCAGATCTTGCACCTTGCGTGAAGGACCACCAGCTGGATCGTACGCATAATCTTGTTTCTTCATCTTGGACGCTCGTTCTTGACGAGCCTCTTCAAGATGAGCATACTTTCCAGATGGAGCGTCCCTTGCAGGCGGGTCGACGGAGAGCAAAAAGGCGCTGGCTCGACTCAGAATCTCAGGGTGCTTCATGCCCAAATCTGGCTGTTTGAAGTGAACGCTCAGCGCGAGCGCTCTCTTTTTCGATTGGAGAACAGCTGTGCGAAACATTGTACAGTTGGGTATTATGAAATAGATACCTGCTAGTCGTTTTGGTTGTGCGGTTTGAGGATTGGAGAGGTGAAGTCAACTAAACTCTGGACCATACGAATGATGGGTGAAGTTTGGCGTGTGATTGGGTTTCGAAGGATCGTTGATAAATACATATCCGTACATGAATACAACGTAATGGTGTTGGAGGGAGACGGGTCACAAACAGACGCTGCACTGGTATCTTTGGATCTTTTCATGTAAAATTGAAAATGTCTACGACTCACTCACTCTCCTTATTAATACTTCATTGCAAAGCCTCACTCACCTCTCTTCCTGCATTCCTTCTGCTTCTAAAGCCAAACCAACTAATCATGCCTGACACTGCTGGGAAGCCAATTGAATGCAAGGCTATGGTGGCCCGTGCACCAAAGGAGCCATTAGTCGAAGAAACCATCGTTGTGGATCCTCCCAAGGCTGGCGAAGTTCGTGTCAAGGTGATTGCGAATGCTCTCTGTCACACTGACATTTACACCCTGGACGGTCAAGATCCTGAAGGTCTCTTTCCATGCATCCTCGGCCACGAAGCAGGTTGTATCGTTGAGTCGATCGGAGCAGGAGTCACGAGTGTGGCAGTTGGAGATCATGTGATTCCATGCTACACTCCACAATGCTGTGAAACTTCCTGCGTCTTTTGCCAGTCCCCAAAGACCAACTTGTGCCCCAAGATTCGTAGCACGCAGGGCAATGGTGTCATGCCTGACGGTACCAAACGCTTTCATGACAAGGACGGCAACGACATTTACCACTTTATGGGATGTTCCACCATGAGTGAGTACACCGTTCTAGCTGAGATCTCCTGCGCCAAAATCGATCAGGAAGCCCCTCTGGACAAGGTGTGTTTGTTTGGATGCGGTGTGGCGACGGGTCTTGGAGCTGTCTGGAATACTTGCAAGGTGGAACAAAACAGCACTGTGGCAGTCTTTGGACTTGGAGCGGTTGGTTTGGCTGTTATTCAGGGAGCCAAGATGGCAGGTGCCTCGCGTATCATTGCTGTAGATGTCAACGCATCCAAATTTGAGTCAGCTACAAAGCTCGGAGCGACCGATTGCGTCAACCCGAAGGAAATCGAAGCTCCCATCCAGAAACACATTGCAGGAACAATGACGCCCTGGGGCGTGGACTATTCCTTTGACTGCACTGGCAGCGTTCATGTCATGCGCCAAGCCCTCGAATGCGCTCATCGTGGATGGGGCACCTCGTGCGTCATTGGTGTTGCCGCTTCGGGTCATGAAATTTCGACTCGTCCCTTCCAGTTGGTGACGGGTCGCGTCTGGAAGGGAACTGCGTTTGGAGGCTTCAAGTCGCGTACCGATGTCCCAATGTTGGTGCAACGTTTCATGAGTGGCAATTTGCCCATTGATCACTTTATCACTCACACGTTCGATGGTGTTGCGACGACCAATGACGCGATTGATGCTTTGCATTCAGGAGACTGTCTTCGTGCTGTCGTCAAGTATTAGACTATTCTGTGAAGCTCGCTTCTCTAGTTTGTCTCGTCGTCGGCTGCATCACTCGAGTGACTCCGAGAAGTGCGCCTGGCCTCAAGACAACGCTGGATTACTACAGTGCATACATAAACGAAACCTAAGGCTAAATAAATAAATGAAAACCATGCGGTTCGAACCAACTGTACGACCGTTCCTCTACCAACAACGCTTCACAAAGTCGTAACATAGAATCTATATAATGATCACCACTTTCCTTCCTTCCACGCTGATCCGGGTAGAACTGATCCGACACAACATAACCGTCAGTTCAAGAAAAACCTAAGCTTCCATCTCAGCTTCCGACTCGTTCTTTGGGAAGACGTGGGCTGGAGGAGCCACAGTGGTCTGGGTTGCAATCTTCTTCGGAGCAACTGTCTCCTTGGTTGGAGATGTTGTCTTCTTCCTAAGAGAAGGAATATTGTGTCCACCGGTATTGATCGCGGCCACCTTGCTGGTCTTGAAAATGATGGCAATGATGGAAACGATCTTGAAGAAAACCGCAATGCCGACCATGATACCAACATCTTGCCAAACAGTGTCTTTGGACTCAATGAGAGGAAAGATGCGTCCCAAGCCATCCAAGACATCTAGGCCGTCGGTAGAGTCGACACAAACAGCACCGACACCAGCTGGGTCAGTGCAAGCTTCCCAGGTGGCGTCCGTGAAACTGGTGTAGATGAACGAGCGAACATAGTATCCATAGGGAAGGATGTAGTAAAAGAGCTGCAGATGTTGAAAGGAGAACGTTAGAAGGTTCGCTGACTCATTCCCACAACCTAAAAACATTCGCGGCGCTTACCTTGAATGGCCAAAACAAATCACGCAACGGGATCAAGAAGCCGGCAAACAGGAAAGAGCCGAACCAAAGATTCATGAACTGCATCATGCCCAAAATAGGATCATCGAAAATAACAGCGAATGCTTCAGCTGCGCATTCAAAAACGTACACAAGGGCAGCCCACAAGACAATGCTGATACCAAACGACTCTCCTGGAACGTCTTGAATTGCAAAGGCAGGAATTCCTAGAGCGAAGAGTGCAAAGACGAACATGATGGGAATAACCAGTACCGTCTTTGCCAAAATATAGCTGATGGATGATACCATTCCATTCTTGGTTTCGCGGAGAATCGACTTGAACTCGTCGTTGAGAGCATAGACTGCAACAACACCCATCTGAGTTGGAACACCAATGTACCAGATTGCAATCCAGAGCTTGTTTGTAGCTTGATCTTGAGAGAAAGCCCTCGCATTCCAGTACACGAAACCAAAGATCATGTTGGAGACTAGGAACACAAAGCAGCGTCCCAGATACAACACGGGGTCGCGAATAATCAACTTCGAGTGACGACGAAACATGATCGCGATCTCACGCGACAGGGAGCGGCGAGCGACGCTTTCCACTCCCTGTGTCACATCGGAATCATCCTCCATAACAGCGCTACCATGGGCAGACGCATTGAGACCATCGGGCTTGCGCTGTTCCCAGTTCTGAAGGATACCATCGACTTCCTGAGAGGAGGAGAAATCAGAGTTGACCAAATCGAGGAAGTGCTCTGCTGGGTTAGTCGCAGGTGGCACGGCGTGTCCAATAGAATTGAAATATGGAGCTGCGTCTTCTACATTTCCAGAGAATGCCTCTCGACCCTTCGACATGATCATAACTTGATCAAATCCATTGTACACCTTCGTCGATGGTTGATGAATTGTACAAACAATAATGAGACGTTCCTCGCGAGCCACTCGGGTGATTTCCTGCATAATGTTTGTGGCAGCTGCAGCGTCGAGACCGCTGGTGGGCTCGTCCAGGAACAACAAGGTTGGTTGCTTGAGGAGGGCAATCGCCAAGGAAAGACGTCGTTGCTGTCCGCCACTCAGACGAGCTGCTCTGGTGTCAGCGCAACTGTCAAGTCCCATTTTGGAAATCATATCGCCAACAACAGTGGAGATACTGCGCTTTTCAGCAACATCGTAGAGCTCAGCCGCATACTGGAGGGTTTCCCTTGCGGTCAAGTAAGGCCAATGCTTGTCGTGCTGCTTCACAACTGAGATGATTCGGGGTATAAAGGGAAAGTAAGGCATGAGTTTACAGATCGTCATTCAGGTGTACGTGCAAGCTTCAACTCACCGTAGCAATATCGCTTGAACAATTTGTCCGTCAAAGGGACGCCATTAAGAGTGACTGAGCCAGATGGTTTACCATAGAAGGCGTCAAGTGTAAGAGCTGAGATCAAAGTTGTCTTTCTGAAAGAGAGCGCTACAGGGTGAGGACACGATCCGATCATAATCAACAACCTCTGAGCATACAAGTGATGCGGATGACTTACCCAGCACCAGAAGGGCCCATGATTGCGAGGACATCTGCGGAAATTGAAGGAGAGTGGTGTGGTGAGCAATGTAAACCCCAATCTGCTCTTTCTGGTTTCGTGGTACGTGTACCTTCTCGACTTACGTCCCCACTTGACTTTACCGCTGACATTCTCAAGTATGTTTCTTCTCTTGTCTCCTTTGCCGACAACAAAGTTGACGTCGTGGAAACGAACCACTGAACTTGCCATGGAACTCCCGTGCGAAGACTTGTTGCGAAGCGTGGGGGCGGTACCAATGGTCCCATCCTCCATATCGTAAGCTTCCTTCTCTGTACCTTTGCTGTAACTCATGGTTCTAAGATCGATATTGATGTCGAATTGTGAGAGGACGAAAGCGGCGACCCTCTGAGAAATGGCCCGTCACGTGTTGAAGCTCGATGAAGGTCAAGTGGATCACTAAAGAGCACGTCTGCAAACATACCCATGTCGGCGGGAGCTTTTGGTAGTCACACAAATAATAGTACCTCATTGAAGCTTCGAAGATCAGCATGGAAAAGAGGTGCTTTCCATATGGTTCGTCGGGAACGTCGAGAATTGATCCACAAGAGACATTTCGCATGCACTCAAATATTTTATCTTCTAAATTCACATGTGTTGCCACTACACGTGGACTGGACGAAAAGGAATAGACTCACTCACCCTACTAGACTTGGCAGACCGTTATTCAAGTTGTTCGAAATGGCCAGCCTGCACATTTCCTGCGTCGCAATTCTGATTTCAAAGTGAGGGAGCCGCGTGCACTGTTCAGGTCGTGCGGCGGTGACTGCCCTTTGGGACTATTTTCCAAATGAGCACCTGTGCATCAGTCAAAAGCTAAGATAGCTTCGTGTTGGAGGAGTGTATCATCGACGTATGCTCCCCCTGTGCAGGACAAGATTACCTTTTGTGATTGGTCTAGATGAGCTCTACTACTTCATGGCAATGGCGGCGCCTACAACCTTCCTTCCTTCGTGACGTGCGGCATTGACCCCACCCGACGTCAGTATCAAGAGGCATGTGCGGTGTCCTTGATGATCGCAACGCATGATGGGCCCCTTGGATCATGATTGCGAATGGTCAGTATACAGCTCAATCATATAACAACAAAGATTCACCTTATAGTTTCGCAAAGAACATGGTTTCTTTCCTTTTCACGAAATTCTGATAGTCAATCAAGACCACCAGCAATATGGCTGCGACAAATACTTTCGATAAGCCACCTGAAACTTTTCGCTGACCTTTGGATTCCAGTGTATACCAGGCGCTTCCTACTACAGCTGCGAGCAGTCCCGCAATGGTGGCGCTTGAAACGTCTTCACGGAACCATACCAAGGCCACAAAGACGGCACATACTCGCGTTCCGCCGTTCATAAGATCATGATGTAACTCTGAAGAGAAGCCCAAGGCTAAGATGGAGGCGATATTGTAGAGTGGGTGCCACGCCACCACTTTCCAGGTGAGGAATTGAAGAGCTTGCCGTTGAGGTGCTGCCAGAGGGCTGAGCGACAATGCAATGACTCCCATCAGCAGCCCACTGCGATATGAGATTGCCACGAATTCTACCAGAGGGCATTCGATCTTTGCATGCTGGTCTTGCTGCTGATTGTCTGTACAGATAGCTTTCGCATGTCGACCCTTGTATAATCTGCGCATTAACACGGTTCGTAGCGACAAGGCCGTACCGGAAAACAGTGCAAAGAAAACGGAATGTGGGTTTGGTATCTCAGACCGTACTTTGATCAAGGACAGTGTTGCGCCTACAACTACGACCATGCTTGAGATGACTCCAAATGTGAAGTCACCTTGCTCAGGAGTCAGTAGTTGACTGAGACCCAGAGTCTCAAAGGGTTCAAGGAGCTTGAGAGTTTGAACCAATGAAGAGGATCCATACATGAAGCCGAGATTCGTCGCACTTGACCCTAAACCATACATCAAACTTGCAATGGTTTCTTGGGGTAGGAGCGCACTTTTACACGTTTCTGGTGACTCCTTTGCAGGTTTCCGAATCACTACCATCAGTACGCCTTTACCAAAAACAGCCCCGAGTAGAAGCTGCACTGCAGTGATGGCCGAAACAATACTGACATTGACAAGGATTGTATCTGTGTGATCCACATGTGCTCGCACTCTCTTCGTATACAACTGCATGGTGATACCATTGAACCCACGGGCAAAGTACCACAGGAAAACCATGCACAAAAGATGAGGGAGAAAACGAATTTTTCGGAGAAATTTATGCCCTCTGTTCTTCTCTTCTCTTTCTTTGAGCGATTCTGGATCTGTGTCATCGTCCCTAGTTGCACCCTTTGCCGGGCTAACCGCCGGGCTTGTTTCCATTTCGAGGAACAGGGGTGCCATCATGGTTGATTGTGTATTTTGAATTTCGAGGCAATGAAATTCAAAATCGTCGATCCGCGAAGTTCTGATGGGGGAGTCTATGGTCCAAGATTAAAACGATTTTCATGATTGACACGTCACTATTCAGGTGCTTCAAGGGTACAATAATTTAACACGTGTACCTGGGACGTTTTATAAACGATACTTTTGATCAAGAAGGACAATTCCACAAATCGTCAGGCATGCCAGGCGTTCCCGTACGTATGCTGGCAGTACTCCAGTACTTGCACTGGGACATGCCGTTAAACGGTACTGGATACGTATAATCTGGTATGTATTTACCGTAGTCAGTCCCGTTTAACGGGGTACAGTACCGGTTCGAACGATCAGCAAGTTTAGTTGTTCGAAAGCACTGGCATCTTGAGGATGAACAATGATCACACACACCATCAAACGAATTGCATTCATTCTGTTCGCAATTGTGGTGATCTTGTGAATGATTTCTGCCATAATCTGACAACCATTCATGTCGGTGATCCAGCAATCTGCCTCTGTATTGCTCATAGGAAAAGCGGCAAGCATCCTACGCTCTCAGCATTGTAACGAATCCAGATCGCTCAGCCAACAACTCTCGTCCTTCGATGCAATGGGTTCTTCACCATCGGACGTGACGATTCGAACTTTTCAGCCAGGCGATGAAGGACGAGTCAAAGACCTCTTCAAGTCTGGCATGTTGTCTCTTGTTCCTAACTTCTACAAGACTGGAGTGTTGCGCAATCCCAAGAACCAGATCATGGGCTATGTGAGCCTTGGCTTAGTCCTTGGTTGGATTAGAGCACGAAAATACCTAGCCATCGGCATGCTGGGCCTTGTTGTGGCATCTTATGCTGGCTATATGTATTATGCCTTGAAGAAGAGCTTTGGCAGATACGTCGCTTACGAAACCCAAAAGAACCTCAGCAACATATGCGAAAGGTACAAAGGTGGAGCCTTTCTGGTTGCTGAGGTTGATGGTCAAATCATGGGCATGGTCGGTGGTGAGAGGCAAAAGGACAATGTCATGGAACTCAAGCGCATGAGTGTCGATACAACCATTCATTCACGAGGCCTAGGAACCAAGATTGTGCAAGCGTTGGAGGAGCACGCCAAGAAACACGGATATAGTAAGATCATTCTCTCTACTTCCAGCCCTCAAGTGGCTGCCAATCGACTGTACACAAAGTGTGGGTTCTCAGTGACCAAAGAAGGCCCGATGCCTGGCTTCCCGGCAGCAAAACTTGTTCACTATGAAAAGAAACTGTAAGAGATTTCCAAGCGAACCTGAAACGCTACCTTCCCTCCAGAGCGTTTCGAGAACTGAAATCAGCCGACCACCTCGCTGCTGGACGAGGAGACTTCAGATTCCAAGCATCTACTGAAGGCTACGGTGGAAACACGCACATGCAGGTCACCCAAATCTCGAAAGCGAATAACCTCTAGAGACTGCTTGTTCGTTGACTTTGGAGCCTCTCTCCCTTTCGTATTCACCGGTGACGTCGTTTTAAGAAGCCGCATGTGTTCGTTGGTAGAATTTGATTCGTGGCGCTTCGTGGAACATGACATCAATATTGTACACCAACACTCGGGGGCCCTGGCGGTCCTCCGAGCAAATTGAAACTATGCTCCGAGGAACCTGATCCCAGCCAAGTATGGTTGATTCATTCGTGTAGATGGTGGTGCGAACATCTAATTTTCCGCAGCCATTTGCCGTTGCTCACAAGTATGAGAGACGAGAGCGTAAGAGACTGTCCGAGGAACCTGATCTTTCTCATCTCAGTCGAGCATTGTTGAGTCGTGAGGGGGCTTCGCATTATTTTCTCACACTTTGATGGCATACAATTTGGTAGCGCTGTTCGATAATAACACCACGATGCAAGTGATGACACCGTTTTCACCAAATTTGACACTCTTACAATTCGAGAAGCTCCACGAGGCTTCGAGATTCCTCCTATCAAACAAGGAGGAAGATGCTCCGAAGCCACGTGGTGTGCCTGAGTTAGGGGACATACGATCTTCGATTCAGAGTGCCCTGGGTAGGCAAGAATGGCTCCTCGTAGAAGATCAACACATCGAGCTACCTTCTTCCAGCCTTGACTTATCCAGAGAACTCTTTTCCCTGGCTGATTTTGTTATCGAAGCGGATAAGGCGATGCAAAGAGATTTGACGGCAGCTGCTTTTGACTCGGGCGGGAAGCGGCTAGAGCTCAATGACAGTCAGCAGTTGGAGATTCGCGAAACTGGTCAATTATCTGTCCCATCTATTCTACTGGAGAACCAGACACACGTCTGGCAAGTAAACCCCTGGTTCTTCCAAGGCCGCTCAACCATCTATAATCTCTTTTTGGAGGGTGTTGGCAAGTGCATTGATCACCTCGCTGTCTACAGCTGGTCAAACCCCGAAGACCCACATCCATACCTGCCATCGTGGTCCAGTAGCTTCAGATCTGGCTTCGTGAAGGCGTACAGGAACGTGAACAGAGCTCTGCGACAGCTTGTCTCAGCCCCATTCCGTCCTCCTCTGCACGAGGATGTTGAATATGTTCTATCGCAAGTGGAACTTGCTTATGTACGCTATCATTTGGAAAACCAGGGAATGGATTCTCGTCTGTGTGATCCTTGTTCCTTACGTGATAGCGTTTGGGAAAATGTAACTTCTGTTTGGGATTTGGCTGAGGAATGCCGCCCCACGACCAAGAATAGGAAGGATGCCCTATACGCGATTGAAAGAGTCACGTGTGAGAGAGCAAGGTATGAAGAAAGTGTACAGCGAAGGCAGTTAATCTACTCTGAAGCTGTGGCATTAGAGTCTCCACTCAGTGCTCGGAGGGAGGCGAACAGAGCAACCAAGAAAAGGAAGGAAGACTCCCTCACGGCTCTTATAGACCACCTTGCCAATCAGACAGATGCCCTTTTCCATGTGGAAGCTGCGCGACTAGAAGCAAGACGCGTGGAAATTGAAATTGAGCGATCTGACCAAGCTGAGTTGCAGGAGCTCAAGAAAGCACACGAAGCTAGGATGAAGAAAAAGCGCCCCGTCCTTGCTCTTAGTGGCGCTTGGCTCAAGCGGTCGACCAAAACGTACATCTCACAGCAAAGGAAAGAACAAGCTACCTCTTGGTCAAGACGAGTCGGTGATGTACTCGTTGGAATGGATGGCTTACATGGGGAAGCCGAGAAGCACCGTCTCCGCCTAGACTTTCGAAGTACCCAACGTAAGAACTTGCAAGATTCTCTAGGGAGACAGAGAAAGTCCTTAACGTCGACATTCAACATATTACATCTCAACCCAAAGAAGTGGTCTGTGGACTATAGTACCCGCCAAGTCAATCGCTACAGGAAGGTTAAGGTGTCTCTCGACAAATGGTTCTGGCGTGTACCCTATACATGGTACACCTTCCTTCAGGTTGCACTGTCTCTTGCTGCTTCATCGTTCCACTTCTTATGCAATGGTTCCCTTTCAATACGGGCATTGCTTTCGTCTCAAGCGTTTTATGGCCTTCAAAGACCCTCTTTCTCGGGAGGACTGGAAGAGGATCCTGATTCTTTGACGCCCTCCTTGATCAGTCGCCTTAGATCGTTCTTCGCGGCATTGAGAAGGGACAGAGAGGTATTCGAAGCACAGCCTGATGTTGGTTTAGTTGGAAAACCAGTTCAAAGAATCTTCTTCAAGTTGAAAGCAACCCTTACAGCAACGTTTGGCAGTGCCATGATTGTGGTCTTCATGGTGGTTGGATCCGCCCTTTGTACCTTGTTATCAGGCGCTGTTGTGGTCTTGTCTCCGGGCATCGCACTTCTGTGTACGTTGGCTATGTCCATTTCTGATTTGGTACTATATGATAGGGCTATGGAAACCTCAGGGCTGGTTTGGAAGTTGCTCACTGCGACTTACCAAGTCATTTGCCCTGGAATCCTTCAGGCGATACTGGCAACATTCCGACATGTTGTCTTCCACCCAATTGTTGGTTCTCTACATTTTGTGGGGTCCTTCGTCAGATTTGCGTCAAGATCACTCCGAGATGCCATGACTGGTCGTGTACTTTCCAGATTTGCAAAGATCCCCGTTGGCGAAACCTTCCTAGCGAAGCGAATTCGTGGGCCTGGTGTTAGTTCGACACACTGTTACCGCTTACCACTCACTGCGGCGAAAGCTGCTGTCGAGGTTGTCTTGCAACAAGCATTGGTTAGTGCGCACATTCGATTCCGCAAAGCAGAGGTGAAAGAACCTTTCCATCGTTATGACGAATTCGCTTCTGGTGTCCTCAGTCCTTTTGGCTATCGAGCGAATCTAGAAATCAATTCACCATCGCGTGTTTGTTGGAAGCTTGTCTCGAGGATCCAGAAAGAGAGTCGCCGACAACAAAATGATTCTACCATATCCTTCGATGACAACACAGAAAGTTTGTGGGAAGAACTAAACAAGCGAATTCTCGGAGCCAATCCTGACAGTAGGAAAGCCTCGCAAATGAGAAACATTAAATCGACAGGTAAAGACAAGATCGAAGAGCCAACGGAGAAAGCGTACGAGCTCAAAGTTCGCGAACAAGTCAAGTATCATGCGGCTAATATTACTTGCGATATTCATTATGACGTGATGGCGCTACGGACTGGACAACTGCTAGCCGAGCTGTGGCTGTTGCAGGAATTTAGAGGTGAGCTCAGGTTGAGTTTCTATGAATGTAGGAGCACGCATATCCCAACTAACCTTTCACAACAGCGACAAGGATGTCTCGCGTCGTTGATATTCCACAGCACGCGCGTGGGCAATTCCGGCTCCCAGAGTCTGAGCTTCAAGAGTTATGGTCATTTGCTCTGACCAGAACAAAATTGTATGCGGATCAGCTTCAATCCGACTTGACTTCTGCCGCGAAAGAATCAGCCTTCAGGCAAAAAATGGAAGATACGAGCGAAGAGATCTTCAATTCCTTTTGTCAGGCCGATGAGGCGTATGGTACAAGGGATACTGCGTTCGTTGCCTCCAGTCTTCTGTCTACCCTTCTTGGTGGGGACGTTATGTTGGAATCGCTCGAGGACACGGACAAGACCTTAGTCATCAAGCCAACCTACTCCGAGGTGGACGAGCATCTAGTGTTTTGGAATTCCGTGGTTTGACTCACTCGCCTCCCCTCCTCAACACTCTCTTGCGTGGGTACATACATCACTGAATACTCTGAACTAATGTTCTTGATATGCATCGAACGGAGTTGATAGCGCTTTCCGACTGCATTACACATAAATATCTGATAGTACTTTTCTATTTTTATGTCATAACAGGACAATTCTATGCAATTCCCAACAGACTAAGTGGGAGTGTACTATGCTCTCTAGAGACTGCGAGTGTCGTTGCTATTTACTGATGCTGTTTGCTCAAGAAATTCGTCGAACACATCACAAAGACCGGTTCCGAGAAGTCGAATTTCCGTCTGCAACGTAAGCGTAGCTTTGAATGAGCATAGTGGCTGGTGTAAAAGAAGTGGGCGTTTCGTGGACTGGTAGATAGCGGTACAGAGTGTTCTCTACAAAATCAATTGGCTTGTTGTTGTGACTAGCTCGTTGTGAAGTAAGTTTGTGACTACATAGCTCTAGTAGCATACGCTACGGAATAGCTCTTCCTCGTCGTGTTTCTTCTTGTCTCCTTCTCTTCTGCCTTCTTCCCCCGGGGTGAGAAGCCTGCCCGTCCGAAGGTCACCTTTTGGGTCTGATATCCACCTTGAACTCATCATCAGCAGCCACAAATGTCTTCTTCGTGCGGTTACAAGTCGTGTGGGGCACTACGAGGGTAGCACGGTCGGCCAATCCTCTTTGGCTGCGTCAACAGAAGACTGGAAATGTTTCGTCAGTGTTCCAGTTTGTTACTGCCTGAGGCTTTTATCCCCATCATCATTGGGGGACACATATGCCGTTTGTTTGTTGGGTCGTTGACTCAGACAAGAGAGTGAGTATGAAGTCAATAACACAAGAAGATTCGCTTGGAGTTTTGACCAGTTTCGTTGATGAGATCAGCTACAAATATCAATAATATTTTATGGTCTAGCTCTAGCTCTACTACGTATAGAGAGAGCAAAACTACCGACTAAAACGGAAAGCGTTAAAAGAGGTTAAAAGATTTAACACCTTGATCTCAACATCAACAGGTGACCAAGACATTCAGGTGACCACTAACTGCCTGCGCACTGTTGAGCTTGCGGTGACACGTCAGTGTTGTGTCTTTTACACCACTACACTGATAAATTTGTCTCATTTTTGCCCTCCCAGGCACTTTACCTTCTACCTCAATCACGAAATCACGGTCGTCCTGGCTCACAAATCTCCCATCCATGAAAACTAATCAAGCCCTCAGAGTTGCAAATATCTCACACCCCTCGCGACAAGAATCTCGCTGTCAAGTTGTTCTTGTACATCATGATCATCCAAGGGTCGAAAGATCTAGTAAAACTAAACAATGCAGCAGTGCGTCATATGGAAGGCGGCGACTTTCAATCTGCTGGCCTTCTGCTCAAATTGGCTCTCAGCTGGGTGGCGAAGTCCGGTAAGAAACGAGGAGATGCAGCAGCTTTTACAACGGTGAAATCAAAATTCGCTTGGTCTACACAGATTCCTACCCACAAGCTAGACCTACTCGGACCAGGGAAAAGGTTTGAGTTTGGCATATTTCTCTTCGCAAAAGGCATCCTGATTACGTCGACGGCAGTGTCACGAGAGAGCAAAGCGGCAATACTCTACAATGCTGCTTTGGTCGCACATCTCCTGGCCGTATGGGGCCCAATACATGGGCATTCGGCGTTGCTACGAAGAGCCAAGAAACTCTACAACCTTTCACGCATTCTCTTGAAACAATGTCCGAAATCAATGTTGCTGCATAAGCTCTTCATCCACATGGCCATTCTCAACAATCTCGGTCATCTATCCTATGGGCTTGTGGATTATGAGTGTTGCAGGTTATATTTTGGCTTTTTGTACAAAACCATCAATTGCGGTGAAACAGCTTGCACAGTTGCCTTCGACCAACGTGACCTACAAGGGATGGCTGGGAATTCCGTGTTCGTTACGCCAACAGCGGCGCCTTGTGCATAGGCTGCTACCGATTTACTTTCAAAAAGAAAGGAAGCCATTGCTTATGCAGATACAATCAAAGTCAATAAATAACTTTCTTATTTAGAAATGCAGTCACAAAAGTGTCGAAAAACTTTCCAGTAATGATCCCTCCTCTGCAAGACATTTCAGTGTCATCTCTGTGCAGGATGTTTTGTCGGCGGCAAAACGAAGTGAAGTGTACTAACGGTACCCGTTTTAGCGGAATCGTAACACTTCTCTACTATGATGAAGAACTTACTATGCCCCACACTCTCGTGAAGATGCCTCCGCACACTAGTTCTCTCTACCAAGCATATCTCCTCCTCCTAGCGTTGAACATCTGCAGCTCCCAACGAATACGACAACAACGCGTCAACTGCAGTTTCACCCTTGCAAAGACGCGCAAAGTCAGTGAGCAACATTTTCGCCTTGGGCTTGGACTTGCTGCCATGTCGTGCCAGATCAAAGAGAATGCGAACAATCTGTTGGCACGGTTCATCTGCCAAAGGCTTCCCATTGATGGTGGTGCAAGTTGAAATTGATGAGTAGACCCACTGGTGGGCTACCGTGCTGTCCTCCACCACAGGTGAGGCAGCGTTGCTGCCGACAACATGGGTCACAATGGCAATGACACAATCTGACAGCGCTGGCCATAGCATTTGTGGACTGTTTCCACCCAGACCACCGATGCACACTCGAATGATAGCTTCTCCGTATTTCGCGAGCTGTTCATCAATAAGTCCAGCATTCATTTCCAGGACTTGCGCCACACCCTGGGCCAGACGCAAGGACTTCCAGCCAAAGAGATGAGCCAAAAATATCAACGTTGCACGCGTCGATTCCCTTTCCCCGTTACACGCGGTCAAGCACTCTACAGCCAAATTGACAATGGTTGGGAACTCACGACACTTCACCAAGGAAGCAGGGCAGAAGAGTACGTAACGCTGGTTCATTTCAAAGAACGCGCGAATCAACTGCGGGCAAGTGTCGGGGCGCTTCTCCGTTGTCACATAAGACACAGTAACGCTCGTAACATGAGCCAGCAGCTCGTTGAACGACGACTCAGTGTCAGTATTGCCCGAACTGAAGGACTCGACAGCAGCAGCCAAGTAATCAAGCGTACTCGGATGCTTTGTGTTCTCGAACACTTCCACTACAAACTTGACAGTTTCCGAAAATCTCGGAGCCACCAGTGCAGGGGCATTGCTAAGTAGCTGCCTCTGGATAGCCAACACTTCGTTAAGGACTGACTCGTACGAGGCGCACTGTTGAGCCGACTTCTCGAGTAGCGGCCAGATCCAAGCTAGAATCTCTGCAAGAGGCGACACTGATCCCAGCGGAGAATCGCAGAAGCGAATAACAACCTGTAGTACATGCAAGTATTTGGTCAAAGCCTCCACAGCTTGTTCCCGTTGCGCGGCATCTCCCCCCGTTGAGGCAGCACCCAGTGCCAAGTCTGTTTGTCGCATTAGGGGTGTCAGGATACTCTTCAACGATTCGTTCATCTGATTCTGATCCTTCATTTGAACAATCAATCGTGTGCAGCCTTCCGAGACAGCAGACATTGTCTCAGAACGGTTTGAAGACAGTGCTACTTCCATGGATTCTCGCATATTGGAGAATAGGGCTTGACTTCCGAGTATCTGGCTGGCACATTGGATGTAGATAGATTTGGTAGCTTTCGATGCTTCTGTCCCGGTGGCTGGAAGAGCTATACCTGCTCGCAGAAACGCTAGTACTTGAAAGATTGCGTCATCGTTGCAATGCACATTCCATGCTGGTGCGTAGCGTCCCATAAAGTTCGATGCAGCGCCCAAGACCAGCGGGTGCTGGCGCGCTGTAGCTTCTGCGGTTGTTTTGGGATCACCACCGCACAAGTGCTGTACAAGTTGCAGCAGCAACTGAGCAGTTTCCGTGCGATCGGCAGACAGCAAGGTACTTGTCCCCCGCGCTTTGATGCGAGCACAGACTTCTCGAAAGACAGCGCTCAAACAAAATAATGCGGATTCTGTCAAGGTCCAGTCGTTCTGTGTCGTGGAAATGACAGTGACTAGTTGACGAATGTACTGAACGCGCAACAGAAAGTAGCAATTGACGAGAACATCATTCACCATTCGCCGAAACTCAAAGAATTCTTGTTCATCCAGGTCCAACTCTTCTTGCCAGTTGACGAAGCTCTTTGTGTAGGCCAATCTCGTTACCAAACCCTCTGCGATCTTCATAAATAGGGGTGCCTTCCAATGCTCATGGCGTTGACTCGTAGGAATATCTTGCACAGTCAACCAACACTCCAATACAGTGAGTGAAACGGGTGTATGAGGATGCGCTTGAATCCGCAACAAAAGTCCCAGATACGAATCTCCCGGTTGACTACACAAGTCATCCACTTCCTCTGACACGAGTGTACAAATAAGTGTCGCCAGCGCATGTGCTCCGTCGTCGAAACGATTCTCTGTACAGTATTGCAAGGGAGCCGCCACGAACCCTTGTGGAATGGCTGCAATCATGTTCGAGACAGCCTCTTGTCGACTGGGTGTGCAACTGTCCGATGGTACCAGAATGGCTTCGGTCAGAGCACGACTCGCCAGTATGAGAAGCTCCTCCTGAGCAGATGGTTGGGATAGAATATGTATAAGCACAGGTAACAGGGTCTCGGTTCCCCCGCAAGTGGGTGAATTGAGATGAGACAGCGTGACATGACAAGTGTGAGCCCAGTTCCGTAAGGCATCTAGTGCCGGACCGACAGTATCAGAAGAAGACAAGCCTTGCCGGACTGTATCCAGGACCTTTTCCATGTGTGGCCATAGTTCAGCAGTCACTTGAGGAGTTGTCAGGTCACCGCAAGCTTCCATCTCCGGGGGTATCGAAGATATGAGCCTGAGAGCGACAGATGGAGGTAATGATGCTGGACATGATGATACAACATTTGCGACCTGATCACATCGAGCCACGAGTGCTGCTACGCACGAGCACAGCGGACCAATCAGCTGTGGCGATTGTGTGGATTGAAGAAACGACCAAACTTCGTCTCGAATAGGCGCTACCTGGTCGCCACACTTTCCTTTGATGACTTCCCTTCGAATCTTAGCTAGTAGCAGTGTCAGACAAAGCAATTGCATTCCCAATGTCTCGGGATTGGATGTGTCATTGTGACGAAATGATTGTAACCATTTGACATAGACTCCCCAAGCTTCTGGCGTTTGAGTCCACTGCTCCAGGAAACTTGAAGCAGCAGATCGTGTTGCACTATCTGTGGTGGCTCGCACCATTGCCAACGCGGCCTCAGCGACTTGCTGTTCCATGGTTCGGTCACTGATGCAACAATGATTATGACAACCGACTCAATGTTTCAGTGTATGTGCGAGAAGACCCTCTCTCGAAGTCTGCAGTTTTCGGAGTTTCAGGGTGAGCCGCCGCGGGTGCAGGACTGACGGACTTGACGTTTCTCAAATACGAATTGTCGCGTCATTCATGGTCATAACATGCACAAAGAGAATGTCAGTGGCTTTGACAGAGAAGAAGTCATTTTACGATCCGAGTTCAGAGTTGGGAGGTCATCCACCTGCTACTGTACCGATACGAATTGTGGCTCATTTTTTCATGCCGTTCTGCTGCTCTACTTTTGGCCTGAGATGAGAACGAATGGCCTGACCACGCACACCAACAGAAGTCAAGCTACAGTATCTCTTAGCAAAGCCTAGAGCTCCAGAGCCTCGAGAGGCTTTTATTAGCATAGGTAGACCTTGAATGCCTCTCTCCATTCGCAGCAGCAGCAGGTTGCCAAGGGTCTTGCATTTGTGTTCGCACATGTAGTACCAGCCGAACACAGTACAATATTTAGATCGTGAAGCTGGCTCGTGCCGCGCTGCTCTTTTTGCGTGAGCGGGTTGACATGACACGGTCTTGTGTGTGTGTGACTGAAAGCGTCACGTCACATACAAAGTCATGTGGAAAGCCGATGGTGGTGACCAGAATCACGGTCACGATGAAATACGGCAGCCCAATCCGCACAAGAGGCAGTGAGGCAGCAACAGGAACCCAACGGAGCTGCAGGATTTGGACCAATTTGCAACGGGTGGAATGAGGATGACGACGACCAACAAGTCCATGCAGCACATCAACAGCTGGTATTTTATATCTAGGAGACTGGCTCGCAAACTATGAGGTGAGCTGTATTTACCTAGTACGTTCTCGTTTTCAATGCGTAACTTGGAACTCTTTGAGTTTGGCAAGTTGTAATGGTCGATGATGACGAGGACGGCAAAGTGACGCACATTTCTCGTCGTCCTGCTCGGGGCGTATGTGATACATTTTGGATCCTTGGTCTTGGTCATTTTGATTGAAAACGGAGCGAGACTACGAAAGAAGTGACTTCTAGCGTTAGCGGATGTAAACCAGGAACTGACCCTGCCAGACTCTTGCGAAATGAAGATTCGTTTACATTAAAACTGTGTGTGGTTCAACAGCAATTATGGGCTCCGCGAGTCTTCCGCTGCGGTCAAGTCTCAGCTTCCTGCTGGTGCTAGCATCATACGGGAGCGATTGCAATAAGTGACATGTGGGACAACTAACAAAAATGTGGAAATCCTGTGGACAGATATCGGCTGTGGTGGCACACTAAATATCTTGACAATTTGCCACCACAACATCTACTAGAACTTTTTATAGATACACTGCATGAGTAGTCCATGCCCATCCGCAGGAAGTTTCAAGGTATTGGAAAGATGTTCAGCCTCCCATCGGCAACAATGGAAAGCACCACTACTAAGGCCATCGTTTGGCAGCCAATATGCACCGCAATATACCGTATGTGGCGCAATCGACGCCCACCTGATTCGTTTTATAAATGGCAGCATACTGTTGGCATGTTCTTGATGTAGTATTGAACGACACTTGGTGGGCGAATTGGATGATTCAAATCTAGGCGACTCGAAATGAAATTCGATAATGTGGGTACATGTACCTTTTCGTTGTGATCGATCACCCAAGAAGGACCTAAAATTCAAGTCTTCTGGTTTCCTCGAAGATATTTCGAAAACCAATATGTATGGCGCCGAGTTTGTATATTCCCTTTTTACTCTTTTCTGTGCATCGGTTGTTGCACGGGAGATCGTGTGTGTACCATGATGGTGGGATCCTATCAGTCGAGAAGATTCCACTGGTGTATTGGGGATTTGAAAAAAGTTTGAGGGCGGAGCCTCCAAGGAAGGATGGTGCTGATCCAAGAAGAACCTGAAAATGCCATAAACTTCGCGGTAATCAAAACTTTCTCTAACCCGGTTCGTGATGAAGTGGTCTAACGCAACAATGACAGTGCAAAAAAGAAGGATCGTGTCGAAGGTTTTGGATGGAAAAATTGAATTGAACAGAAGCGCAAACACACTCCCATAGTGAATAGAAATATGATACTGTAGATGTGTGACATCTTTCAGAACGTTCGAATATGTGGTCCCTGCGAGGGAGTTGTAAGCTATGTAACACTTTGAGCTCGACAAGGAGTGGAAAGCAGTGCTATCTGAAGGATTCAAATAGAAGAAGTGCGCACTTCTATTCCAGTCACAGGGAGGGTCCTGGATGAAGCACTGATGCTCAAAAGTCGGTTTCAAACAACAAAAACATAAAAAATGAGGCGCGGAACAACGTTTTCTTTGAAATTCCGTTGGGGCTTCGCAACCTGTAAAAATATAAGGAGCTGTGCTTATGTTTACCTTGGCACTCCTCATAATGTTTAGTAAGAGTTTGTCACTCCCATCTTTTATACCGCTTTCCCTTTGACATTAGTTTATCCGCAGATCCCGAGGCCCCCTCGTGATTAAAAAATCATCTTGAGAAGCAAAAGCGTGCAAAATGACATCTTTTCAAGCATCCATATTCCTTTTAGCTCCTTGTGGGGCTCACGGACCAATAATGATCATTATTTGTCCATGGTGGGGCTTACGCGCCGGTTCCAATAAGTAGAAGAACAAGATAGGTCCAAGATCCGTTTTCTCACAGTCACGAGCCACACAAATTGCACTTTGGCTGGCAGGGAAAGATGATGCACTATTACTACTTTACCTCCGCCATCAGCCACAATCAAAAGGCAACTCACTAATGAAGAGCTCATGAAGCTGATACATATTGCAGCTGCAGCTATTGTGCCTTTTGTGGCATGGCCGGCATCGTCGGTAAGTCGTTTTATTTGTGACGTGAACTGTACCGCTATGCTGGGCACCAACAACAACTAAATCACACCTGATGATGTGTACACGATATATTCGAATATTACGACATCTAGGAAGCAAAACAGCGCCCCTTAGCAGAATTCTGTCGGCTTGGTGTGCGCATTCTGGACTATGAAGACGGGAGAGTCGCATATGACTGCTTCTGCGAGCTTCAGGGCAGAGATCGAAGAGCCGACAGAAAGGGGCCCAATCGAATGGCCATCACAAGCAGCGATGGGAAGAACCATTGTTGGGGTTTCGTGCTAGACAGAGCTGTCGCGAACGAGAATGTTCTCTATCTCGATGCGATGATTGATGAAGAAACCGATGTGCTCGCTGTGATGGCGTGGTCACCAGCTGCGGTAAGGAAAAACTCGCCATGTTCATGATGCAGGTGCCATGCCAAACGCAAGAGAGTTTAGGCCGGTACTATTCTCAGCGTAATTTCCTAACCCAGTCTCTCCTAGTTTCTGCCAAGTAGGCAAATGAACCAGGGCCAACGACGCGAACAGGCGTTGGGTAGCAACTCGGAAGACGATATGTTGTCCGGTGTCGAACGGAACCTTGCAATCAGCATTGAGGATACAAGAAGTAGAAAGCCTAAGTCTTTGAGGGACGCCTCACAAAATCAACGTATACGGGTATCTGGAAACCGTCGCGATCTCCAGCAGGTCGCATGGAGTTTGCTGGTCGTCAACGTCGGAGGTCTAGACTACGCTCTTCCCTCGACTGAGGAGCAGTTAGTGGACGATTGGTTCCAGGATAGTGCATGTCTTAGTACACAAATAGCCGAGTGCTCCAGAAATCAAATGACGTTCAGTCCGAGAGTTGGTCCGGGTATTAACAACGGAACCATTACGATACTGTTTCAGGAAGAAGTAAGTACATCGATTTTGAATCATGGACACAATCCATAGAAGGTGTGGACTGCTCATCAAAAGCTCACCCACTGTGTGTTTTCTGTGAAGCTTGCGGGAGTTGATGTTCGCGACGTGGAAACCCTCGTGTTGGAGGAGTTGGCGAATCGCGGCATACTAATTGATGGAGACAACAACGAGAAGGTTGCAATGTGCTTCCCAGAGGAATCGTTCATCAACGATCGAGTGTACGGCGGTGTTGCGGTAAGTTGATACAAGATTTGCCGCCTGAATACCATTGCCTCGATTGACTAACCAATCCACCCTGTTGCTGTCGCATCCTTTAGGGCTACGCTGTCCCCAACGGCAATCTGGCTGCATTCAAGGGTAAATTCTGCAGCAAGGTCAGCACCCAGATGCATGAGATCGGTAAGTCAAAGGTCTCTCTATCGGATGTGATATCATCACACTGGAACTCACAAAGATACTTTCAAAACAGGGCACACTCTTGGTCTCCAACATTCCGGAGACTTGGTGGGCACTGCTGACCCAACTCCGCGAGACAGAATATTTGGAGACTACACGGGAGTAATGTGAGTTCTATCGATGTTGTGCTTCCTCACTGCTCAAGTGATAAATATCTCACATCTTATTTCTGTCCGTAGGGGTGGATGGCACTCACCTGATGATGCCGAAATCTGCTACAATGCTGCCAAGACATGGCAGCTTGGATGGCGCCCAACAAAAGATGTCATACCAGGCGTGGATGAAACAGGTCTTACGTTAACTAGCTTTGTTGACTGGGATGGCAATGAGGAGACTGTTTGTATCGCAAGGATTGTGACTCCCGACACTTTCTACTTCGTTCACTACAATCGCCAAGCAGGTGCAAACGCAGATACCCAAGAGTATGGAAACAAGGTTATTGTGACCACCAGGAGCAGTTTGGGCAGTCTTGCAGATATAGTGTCTCAGATTGTCGCTGTGTTGGGCAGCGGTGAATTCTTTTTTGTTGGAGCAGCAGGGCGTTCCGGTTACGACATGTCCATTGTGGTGGACTCAATTTCCCCTTCCCAAGCGAATCTTGGAATTGTTTTCTCCACCACCCCGTCACCGCCCGTGAATCCAGAAACCATGGCTCCCTCGTCGAGTCCTTCGGGTGTGCCGTCAAGTGTTCCTTCTTTTCTGCGTTTTACGTCACAGAGTCCATCAATCAAGCCTTCGAATCAAGCTAGCGAGGTCCCATCTACACACTCCAGCTTTAGTCCATCGATATTGCCAAGTATGGGTCCCAGTGTTATTCAGTCACCCTCTCCTTCAGTTGGTCCGTCGTTTCAACCATCGGTCTCTCCGTCACTTTTTCTGTCATCACATCCCTCGAGGACACCGACGTTGCATCCTTCGCAAGTATCTCAGTCTCCAACGATTTTACCTTCGGAGAAGTTTCCAACACCAGCACCATCAGGAAAACCATCCAGGGGACCGTCCATGCTTCCTTCATCTATCCCAGTGATTGTACCCTCGGCGGTCCCTTCCAATAGAGTCTCTGACATTCCTTCGGATTCACTTTCTCCGTCAACTGCTCCGACCCTGGCTGTCTCGCAGAGCCCATCAACTGTGTCTTCGATCCCGTCTAATGGCATTCCATCTCCAATCCCCAGCAGCAATCCATCAACTGTGTCGTTGGATGGTCCCCCTAGTAGCCTTTCATCTGATTCTCCATCTGACTTACCATCTGGCTACCACTCCGACTACCCCTCTGCTGTCGCGTCCGATTTACCATCTAGCTTGCCATCTGACACTCCCTCTGACATTCCATCTGGCATACCATCCAGCATCCCGTCGGACCTACCGTCTTTAATTCCATCGGACGTGCCATCTGAACTTCCGTCCGAGTTACCATCTGATCTTCCATCTAACAGCCCGTCTAACTTGCCGTCTGACGTACCTTCCAACGTTCCATCCAACATACCATCCGACTATCCATCCAATTTCCCATCGCCGTACTCTACATCACTAGAATCTCTGCTACCGAGTGGGTTTCCCACCGAACGTGTCTTGTCGCTCACTCCATCGGTTAAGTCATCTGCACCATCAGAAAAACTGTCCCATATTCCCACTTTTTCGAAAAATCCAGCAGTCGAACCCTTAGAGCAACCAACAGATCAGCCGACAGGTGAGCCGACACTGGAGCCAACGAAAAAGCCAACAAGACATCCGACACCGGAACCAACGAAACATCCGACACCGAAACCAACGAAACATCCGACACCGGTGCCAACAAGGTATCCAACACCAGTGCCAACGAAGCATCCAACACCAGTGCCAACAAGGCATCCAACACCAGTGCCAACAAGGCATCCAACAACGCCGCCCACAAAGGATCCCACTGGTAGACCAACAGAGGACCACACGAGCGTGCCGAGTAGTGTACTGACGAAAGCTCCGATGCAGCCAACAAATCTACCAACTGATTCATCATCGCCTCTGAGTCGTTTCACAACAGGGCCTACGGAACCTCCAACGCCACCACCTCCAACCGATCTTCCAACACCAGGTCCGACCGAGCCGCCAACGTTGCCACCAACACCAGGCCCAACTCTGGAGCCTACACCAGGTCCGACTCCATTTCCGACACCAAGTCCGACGCAAGGACCCACACCACCCCCAACACCTGGACCTACGGAACCCCTCACACCACCTCCAACGCCCCCTCCAACACCACCTCCGACGACAGCTCCACCAACACCAGCCCCGGTGGCGCCTGTTCCTGGAGAGACTCCTCGACCTACACTCTCTCCAACCGAGCCTCCAACGCCCAGTCCTACACCTCCTCCAACAAAAATTCCGACCCAGCCTCCGACGCCTGGTCCTACTCCACCACCTTCACCAGGTCCCACTCCGCTGCCAACTCCAGCTCCAACACCAGGGCCCACACCACCTCCAACGCCAGGTCCAACCGATGCACCCACGAAGCCACCAACAAATAGACCGACGAAGAATCCATCAATCCCGCCATCAGAGGAGCCATCAGATGACCAGACCAGTATGCCGAGCAGTCTCCTGACTGATCTGCCAACGGTATTGCTACCAAGTCAGGAGCCGACGAGTGTGCCGAGTAGTTTCCTGACTGACCTGCCAAGGACAGATCAACCAAGCCAAGAGCCGACGAATGTGCCCAGCACTCTCTTGACTGATCTGCCAACGACAATCCGTCCAAGCCAGGAGCCGACGAGTGCGCCGAGTAGTGTCCTGACTGACTTGCCAACGACAGTTCAACCAAGCCAAGAGCTGACGAATGTACCCAGCACTCTCCTGACGGATCTGCCAACGACAATCCGTCCAAGCCAAGAGCCGACGAGTGTGCCGAGTAGTTTCCTGACTGACTTGCCAACGACAGTTCAACCAAGCCAAGAGCTGACGAATATACCCAGCACTCTCCTGACGGATCTACCAACGACAATCCGTCCAAGCCAGGAACCTACCAAGGAACCTACCTGGGAACCCACCAAGCGGCCGACGAAGGAACCCACGGAGGAACCCACGAGGGAGCCGACAGAGAAACCAACAAAGGAACCCACTAGTAGGCCGACAGAGGAACCTACCAGGGAACCCACCAAGCGACCAACGAAGGAACCCACGCAGGAACCCACGAGGGAGCCAACAGAGAAACCTACCAAGGAACCCACAAAGGAACCCACCAGTGAGCCGACAGAGAAACCTACCAAGGAACCCACCAGGGCACCCACCAAGCGACCAACGAAGGAACCCACAGAGGAACCCACGAGGGAGCCGACAGAGAAACCTACCAAGGAACCTACCTGGGAACCCACCAAGCGGCCGACGAAGGAACCGACAGAGAAACCAACAAAGGAACCCACTAGCAGGCCGACCAAGGAACCCACTAGTAGGCCGACAGAGGACCCTACCAAGGAACCCACCAAGCGACCAACGAAGGAACCCACGAGGGAGCCGACAGAGAAACCCACCAGGGAACCCACCTGGGAACCCACCAAGCGGCCGACGAAGGAACCGACGAGGGAGCCGACAGAGAGGCCAACAAAGGAACACACTAGCAGGCCGACCAAGGAACCCACGAAGGAGCCGACAGAGAGGCCAACAAAGGAACCCACGATGGAGTCGACAGAGAAGCCAAAGAAACAATCGAAAGGAAGAAATACGTTAGAGTTGGTGCAGATTGGACCGAATGGTGTGGAAGAGGGACCTGGATTCGTAGGTGGTGGTAACTGACTTGGAGTCGGGGTGCGCCAGTGCATTGTGGCACTAGAATTTCCCATGCTCAACACAGGTATCTAACGTTGTGATCCCCCTGGAGTCACCTTGACTTGCGTTGCATCCTACACGCTTATGGAGAGGACGCTTATGGAGAGGATCTGAACGCTGTTTCATGGCTTCATCACAGTCGTGACAGTGACTTCATTGCAGTCAATTCTAATCGATTTAAAGAACGGGACAGGAGCATCTCCAGCGGCATTGTCTATGTCCTTCAACGCCTGAGCAGAAATAGTTCGGGATGGCTCGTCCACAAAGTCGTTGCTGGTAGAATTCACTGCTATGACCTCAATCGTCACCCAGATTATGTTCAAGTTGTCGCCATCAAGATAGCTTGCATTTGATAGGAAAGACTCAATGTTAGTCTCCATCACGTCATAGGGGGCCATCCGGAGGTTGTAGAGCACGTCGTGTAGTGTTTTCAACATGGAAACTACTGTCCAACAACTTGATGGAGTTGATCGATCCACACGAAGACTGACCCTACATTGTCATCCACAACCTTGAGGTCGCGCACATCCAGGGTACGAGCTAAGGGTGCTCGCCATCATACTGTAGGATTCCGCTGGGAGGTTACAGAACACATAGTTGCCGCTCGGCATCACCGCGGTGCCGTCGAGGAGCCCCATGGGGACACCTGCAAAGTTGACGCCACCATATCATAGTTGTTGACGTCACCAATATTATGCCACAAAATGGATCCGAAGACGCAGGAGCAGAGCCTCGGGTAGAGGAAGGGCTAGGAAACAAAGCTGGATGTGCCGTGGTAGGTGAAGAGCTTTGGCTTGACGATGTGCTAGGAACTTTGCCTAGAGTATCTGCTAGAGGGGTAGAAGATGGTTGGGCCGCGGAAGGAATCGAGCAGTTGCTGGGGAATGACGATGACTGTGCTGCAGAGAGAGAGGTGCTGGGACTCGAAGACATGTTGGGAAACGGCGGCGGTTGCGACGTAGAAGGCGAAGAGGTTGGACCTGACCAAGTGCTGGGGAAGGAAGAGGGTTGTTGTAGAGAACATAGACGTCGCTGGAGTCAGTCACAATGGTTGCGACAGCATCGTCGCTTCTATCGAGGAGCACGACAGGGATGCCTGTCAAGTGCCTGCCAAGAGCACATCACCGCTATAATGCTTGTTATCACGTCACTGGAAGTGAGATGGAGGAGCAGTAGGAATCTCGTCAACAAAAATGCTGTCTGTGCTGCCGGCAGTAGTTACATCCACAGTGATAACATTGGGGTCTCCACCATCAGAGTCGGAAACATCAACATAGGG
>JAVCKV010116139.1:0-19702 GCA_032274145.1 Herpochondria borealis | reverse complement strand
AAAAGTTGATTGCACAGTTGGAAGCAGAAGAGTCCCAGATCACCGTGCGGGTCAAAGGGGTTGGATGACTTTCACTGTTATGACCGTAAACATAGCACTTCTAAAAACTGCATGAACCATACTGATAGAAGAATGCGTGTCCTGCGTAGCTACGAAAATTGCAGTAAAAGTGCTTTTGGCTTGTACAATATTTAGTTTTGCTACAACTCTCCCATTGTAAGCTCTACTCAGCAGTCATATTCGTGAAAAACGAAGCCGGTATTCTTCCCGTCACGTACGCGCTGTCTGTCTCGCCTCGCGCTTTCTATCCGTAATGTTTACTGAGATGCACCTACAAGATTCCCATGTCTTCACTTAGGCGTACTTTACTTCATTGGAAACGGCGGTACACCGGCTGCCATGGATGCCACCGAGATTCCAGCTGCCATCAACCCAACCGTTCCCAACACATTCACGAAAAAGACACAGATACCAATCGCCCAACCGCGAGGCACTTTCGTTCGCTTTTGAACGGCTGCAATCAGGCGATCAAAATAGGGACTGACAGCGACCGACGCAGCAAAACGAATAGGACGTACAATATTGTTGAATACAAAGAATGCAGAGTAGACAGCCAGGAAAGGTTTCCATTGATCAGGAGCAAGGGGACTCAAGCCAGTCTGTAGTGATACAATATGGTGTTTTCGGTGAGAAAGGGAGACACAATAGCGATAGCACCACCACAGTATCAGCAACATTAGTAGACAAGGACTGGAAAAGAGCGACGCACCTTTCGAGAGAATGCATACCATGCGATCGACATGGAAATACCATAACTCATATTGCTGACGGCTCCATAAGATAAGACAACTGACAAGCCCGCCTTGGCGAGTTTTTGACGGAAGCTAAGCCCATCATCTTCCGTCTTTCCTCGTTTCCACCATCGCTTCTTCTCTTGGTCTGCTTTTGTCTCTCCATTAATAAGCGACGAATCAACAGCACTTTTTGAATCGCTGATAGTTTCTTCTTCGGTAAAAGCAGCCGCGTCGTCGTTGTCGTCGTCAGCAGCTGCAGCGAGACAGAGTCTCGAGGCGCAGGATGACGTCCAGAAGGCGTGATGATAGTGCTGCTGTTTCGTTGCTTGGGGATGATGAATCACTAAACTAGTAGGTCGAATCGGAACGAAGGCGTCGGTAGCCGACAGGATTGTGAGGGCAAGTAGGAGATATGCCAACATGGTAAGGTGTTGTGACAAGTGATACCTGCCTTCAAAAAGTGACGACAGGTGGAGGTCGCTCACTCATGTTATGTGCGTTTGGCTGACCATCTCATAATGTGGGTTCTCCACCGTCATGAGTTTTCAGTAGACATTACTACCGGGGGCGAATTTGTTTGATAGCACCTACTACTAGTACTCATCTCCAGCATGGGTTACACTCCAGACTCGAAATACGAGTAATTAGAAACGCCAGCCCTTGAAGAGGGAAAGTCTTTAGAATCTAGACCGCCAGGATGCTGCTTTGGTATTTCTACTCAAGTGTATTTTTACCGTTCAATCATACACGAAATTATAGTGAACAGGTACTTTCCAGACGTCGCCAAGGTCAGGTCATAATGTCTGTATTTACTGCACCTTGTCCCAAAATATCCATAGGAACCTTCTTTTTCCCTTCCTTCTTAACCTTATCAGTAGTGTGTTCTCGTGGTTCTTTTGGAAGTTGTTGAACTTTTTGTGTTGAATGTGACTCTGTCATCGCTGCTACCAATGGAAGCAACATTACAGAAGTCACATGCTCTCAAAAGGTTGGCAAGCTGTAGCTTGGAAGCAAGCTAAAACTTGGAAGCTAAGCCAAACACATCGAAGAAACCATCCTCGCTACTGCCATTTAACTGTCATTTGCTGGCTCTCCAATATTTCTGAGATGGCGTCAAGAGATGAT
Source organism: Herpochondria borealis (assembly GCA_032274145.1). Taxonomy (NCBI): domain Eukaryota; phylum Rhodophyta; class Florideophyceae; order Ceramiales; family Ceramiaceae; genus Herpochondria; species Herpochondria borealis. The sequence continues at coordinate 17,783 of JAVCKV010116139.1, read as the reverse complement.
TACAGAAGGTTCGTCAGAGGAGCTTGATTTTGTCTTCTTCTGACATCTCCTCTGACATAGTGGCTAAAGGTAAGTCTGTAAAAGTATGCTCACTCTAATATTTTATTGCATTATTCTAAGGTTTGTTTCCAAACATTGAGTCGTCCATGATCGAAACAAGTTTAGCTGAGTAAACCGTTGACTCTGTGGATTGTGACAGTCCATCATCGTAAAACGTAAAATAGTGTATCGAAAATAATTGTTGTAACAAATACAAATATTGAGTGTATATATCACTATTTAATCAAAAACCACCCACACCATAGAGGGAAATACCACACAGCCACATGCCAAGTGAAGTATCATATACCCTGTAGAAACACCGTATATCCATGATGAGGATTTTTGTATGAGAAAGCGTCCTTAATTTAGGACACTTTGCTGGTACTCCAGTTGTGTAGCTGCTACGAGAGAGCTAGTACTGTTCAACACCACCAAAATTGCTTCTACACAGAAACTACACTACTGGGAGTACTAGTTTTGTGTCCTAAAATGAGGACACTTCATGATGAAGGTGTCCTAAAAAAGGACACTAAAATCATCATGGATATACCAAATATATGAAAACAATCCGTGGCACTACCTTTGTACCAGTACTCATTAATACAGTGCCACCTCAAATTCACAGATTTGAATCTCATTGCAAACCAGCTTGCCTATGGCAAATCAAAAAGGTGACAAAAGGGTTGAAATCTGTTGCCCTTTTGACAATGCAGCTTCACCAAAGCCTCCTCCTCCACCCAAGAATGTACAAACCCATGCAAGGCGTTTGTGGAAATCACCAGAAATGAAGCATTTCTACCACTTTTCCAGAACTTGAAATTCTTGACAATCTTTTGATCCTGAACAAGAGCAACTTCACATCGTGATATTTGAAATCATGTACCTTGAATGCACACATATGATCTCTATTAAAAACCTCCTGGCGTGTCATTGATCCAGTTAACTCCAAAAATAGATGGAGAACAATTGGTTTTTGCAAACTATGCGCAAAAATCTGGCACAAGTCATGGCAAAGATGTTGAGGACATGACCCACGTCTCATCAATCATATGCTGTGTTGTTGCTCAGGCTTACTACAAAAATTGATGCAATTGGTTGTTGCGAACTATGCTCAAAACACTGGCACAAGTTGCGGCAATTTCGAGGACATGATCCACTTCTTGTTAGATGTAACCGGCTCCTCATCAGAATCCTCATCGTTGTACACGAAAGTAGCATATGCTGTGTTGTTGCTCAGGCTTACTCCAAAACGGATGGAGAACAATTAGTTTTTGCGAACTATGCTCAAAACATTGGCTCAAGTTGCTGCATTAGTTTTGAGGACATGACCCACTTCTCGTTGGATGTGACCAGCTCCTCATCAGAATCGTCATCATGGTACACATACATATCATATGCTGTGTTGTTGCTCAGGCTTACTCCAAAAATGGATGGAGAATGATTGGTTTTTGTGATGGATGCTCAAAACGTTGGCTCAAGTTGCTGCAATAGTTTTGAGGACATGATCAATAGTTTTGAGGACATGACCAACTTCTCGTCGGATGTGACCAGCTCCTCATCAGAGTTGTCATCGTGGTACACTGAAGTAACATACTATGCTGTGCAGTGTTGTTGCTCAGGCTTACTCCAAAAATGGATGGAGAACAATTGGTTTTTGCAAACTATGCTCAAAACGTTGGCTCAAGTTGCGGTAATAGCTTTGAGAACATGACCCACTTCTTGTTAGATGTAACCGGCTCCTCATCAGAATCGTTATCATGGTACACGAAAGTACCATATGATGTGTTGTTGCTCAGGCTTACTCCAAAAATTGATGGAGAATGATTGGCTTTTGTCGCAAACTGGCTGCAGGAACAGTTTTGATGATGAGACCAACAGCTTGACGTAGAGGACGTAGAGGACAGCCATCTGAAAGGAAATAACAGTGGGTTGTACAAATGATTTCCCTGGAAGACAAGGGCATGTCCAACCTAGAGGAGACATTCAAAGTCACAATGCAAGAGAATGCAGAAGAGGGCCCCAGAAGAAGAGTATGCCAGCTAGGGAATGAAACTGGAAGAACATAGAAGCATGTATGAGATAGAACTGTTCCAACCATGGAATGTACACTCTTGTTACTAGCAAACGTGCAGCCAAAGGGTCAGCCACAGCTGGGGCAATGATGTATTATGCTCCCAGATGCCGATAGACTCGTGCTCTAGGTGCAAGCTTGACAGGGTGATGCTGTGGTAACTAGCACCTCTAGAAGAAGCCTACTCAAGAGCACTTGCTGCTGCGGTCAACTATGAAATGGGAAGAGAAAATGCGGGCCAAGCATACGGAGGGGCAGGCCGCTGAAAGCCTTGGCCCAATCTCTGAGAATTTGTCGAAGACGGAGTTCCCCAGCGAGCGCTATCACAATTGGACTAGGGATCTAATTGGGTGAGGCAGAGACCGGATGGCACAAATTCCGAGATTTGCAAGAAAAGGTGAACAAGTATGCTAAACAGAATGCCGAACAAAAATATAGACCTTGAAGAAACTGGCGGATGGATTATGGTGGACATTACTTACTAATAGTAGGAAGTGTCGGTCAGTAGGACTTGCGTACTAGGATACTGTTATGTGTGTACTCGAGGTTGCAATGGACAGGCCAACGTATCATAGGCGATGGAAACATACCCCCTCGTCCCAGTTTGAGTGCTGACTGCTGTTTGAGGCAACTTGGAAGGACGCAGATGCTTCTTCCTAGCGATATCCAATGCATTGTAGACAATCCAATAATGGTTTCCTCATCCAATAGCAGGGAGCCTAATAACCATAATACTTAAAATCTGGTTGAGGTGGATGAATGAAGATAGTAGATCGCTTGTATGCAAGGGGTTACAACCTACATTGAAAAGCAAGGACTGAGCAGGAGTCAAATCGGGCCGTTCTTCTGGATTGATCGCCTACATGTAGCCTGGTTTGCGCCGTACTTCTTTGTTGATAGCTCCCATTCCATGATAACGGGACGAGAGTGTACGGTTTCCCCAAGGAATTGGGTTGGGTGACCATGTCTGATCAGCCCAGCCAACTCAATTATTTGAGTGTAGCAGCCGAAGTTTTTCCGACTTCACCGACCATCGGCGCGACCTGACAGCCCGTGATTGCCAGCGCAATGACTTCACTCACCCTAATGCACCAACGCAAGCCAACGGCTCCCATGTTACCGGCAATCGCCCCACGAACGTGTTGCGAGACTGGCACACCCAAGGAGACTGCCTCAACGGGATTGTTCAAGATCTTGTCAGTGAGGAAGGGTCCATTGTCCTGTCGGGTCTCGGATTGCCCCCTAAATGGGCTATTTGATTTGTTTACCCGATCGGTGCCCTTTGTTTTTCTCAAGCAGTTTCGAGCGACGAGCAACGGTGACAGGCCTTGCTACCAAGCCATTTTTGAAGCTAAACTAAGTTGCTGAGTTGATATCAGCTTTCGCACCATCTGCGCCCGTCTCAAGGTCGTACAAGTACCGTTGATCTGATACAAGGAGACACACTAGAACTGATTGATAGCCCCATCGAGCAACCGACTCATACCATTGATGTTTGATAGATTACTCATTGCACAAGCACAAGCAAAGCTTGCCAGTATTTGCCGAGCACAAGGCTTTTCCCGCTCCCATCAGTTTGTCATTGAAGCTGCCAGGCCGCCTCAAAGGAACTTTGGGCAGCAGGTTTTCTCGCTTGCGAAATTGGTTTGCCAATTGATACTGTGGACGGTGACAACAGCGGGCTAAATTGGTAGCTTAGTCATTTGGAGAATATAGCTCTAACGAGAAGGTAGCTAATACAGTATTCTAGAGTCTCAAACAAGTTGCTTTGCTGTTTATTGAACTGATAGAAGAGGCTCCCAAACATCGCTCGTCTTCCACAAGGAGCATGCGTCCTGCATGTCGAACGGCTCCAAACACTCGCTCTTCACCATGGAAGTCAGCTGGTAGGGCTCTTCATCATACTTCATTTGACAGTCTGAAAATGAATTCTCGTCCATGGGTGAACGAGGATGCTGTAGCTGCCGAGTAAGCGCCAATGCTTGCGTCAGCTGCTGCTTTAGTTGTTGCATGTGGCTGCGCAGTTCTGCGTTTGCCCGTGCCATGGACTGATTCTCGGCAGCAAGAACGTCCACCTGTGTTTCTAGTTTTTTTAGAAGATTTCTGCGTCGATCTCGGCTCTCCTTGGCAGACTTTCGGTTTGCCATGACGCGGCGCATTTTCTTCTCGTGTTCACTTTCACTGTTGATGGGGGCGTTCTTGCTTAGAACCGCACCTCCTGGCAGCATTGCGCCTGGAGGAGTTTCGAGCCGGACGTCGCTGGGAAATATAATACTCTGCTGTCCAAGAACTTCTGGTTCTTCTGATCCCACGATGGAGCAGGCGTCATCTGTGATAAGCATGTTGTTGTTGGTCATTTTCTTGTTTGGGAGCTGAGCAAGTGTGTGTTCGAAATTGTGGGAGATGAAAAGTGAGCTCCATGATAGATTAGGCCTGAAGCTGGTATCAAATTTATGTCGCGGACTATGTCGCGGATAGAAAACAGGCCGAAGCATTTCCAATCACTGGCATCAACTAGGAAACAGACTAGTTAGGCGAGGCCCTTTCCTTTTATAGAACAATTATATATAAGTCCTTGCGCATATCTAATGAACCAGTAAGCCTACTACAGAGTAATCTACGAGTAGGTGGACTAGTATTGCCTACCCAGGTACCGTGATAACTCTCTGGCATCCGAGACGCGGTGGAAACATATAATAGCAGCAGCTGCAGTATTGAGCCCAAAATGTGGAGCAAAACATGTTCTGTCTAAAGATACATGCAAGTTCGGTTCGTACAACCGACAAAATATGTGCTTTATAAGACCTTTGTTGATTTAACTGCTGTATCAAGAAAACACCTGTTCTTCACTGTATCAACACATTAAAACGACCATCCTATGAGTCACGTTTTAAGGAGCAAAAAAGCTCCTGCACTGGTACTCGCCAAATTCTCATTATGTCCATATCACGAGTGTAGGCATAGTCGTGGAGTATCTAATGTCTGGATATTCTACAAGACATGTTCGCGACACAGCGTCAAGTTTCCACATACTGTACATATTGACAACTGTGCAATACGCATGATATGCAAGCTACCGAACTAATAGTAGAGAACATCCCTCTACGAAGGAAGGGACCGGGCTGTGTTCGCCCGATAGATACCACCAGGACCAGGCTACTTACAATAGTCAATGCACGTTGGCGTAACTACTGAAGTAGAATTTGATGAGCACCAAGGCGCAGGAGATGTCTCCTTTGCACGGAGACCTGAAGTGGAAACCTCAGTCTCAAGGGATCAATGCAAGGTACATGCATATATCTTATACCCAACAATATCGAGACCATACAAACGCATCTCCCTATACCACTACGCTGCATAGAAGAAGAAGAGCGCCACCACGGAATGATTACAGCATTCGGGCGTCGGACGCTAGACTTTGAATCTTCTGTGGTTGCTATCAAATACAACGAGACGTTCTTAAAATGTTTAGAATCGGCTTGTGTAGCTCTGTCGAAGAAAGACTAGACTTGCGCTTCTTTTCCATTACTAGTGAGCTGATAGAAGGGGCTCCCAAATTTCACTGGTATTCCACAATGAGCATGTATCCTGCATGTCCAATGGCTCCAAACAATCGTTCTTCACCATGGTAGTCAGCTGGAAGGAGGGCTCTTCGTCACAGTCTGAAAACGTAGTGTTCGTTATATGTGGCACCGGATGCTGTCGATTAGCCGCCATAGCTTGCATCAACTGTCGCCTTAGTTGTTGCGCTTGGCTGCGCAACTCGGCATTAGCCCGTGCTATGGACTGGTTCTCTGAAGCAAGAACGTCCACCCGTGTTTCTAGTGTTTTGAGAAGATTTCTGCGTCGATCTCGACTCTCCTTGGCTGACTTTCGGTTTGCCATGACGCGACGCATCTTCTTCTCATTGTCTGTTTCTGGTTTGGTAAGTGGGGCGCCCTTGTTCAGAACCGCACCTCCGCTTAGCATTGCATTATCAAGCCGAAAACCAGTGAGACACGATTCACGTACAGCAGCTCTTGAATCTCGAGGCCCTATGGTGCTGGAGCAGTTGTTATCTGGTGTGTGAAACATCTTGTTGTTGGTCATGTCTTCGATATTTGGACGTTGCACAAAGGGAGTTTCCATGCAAAGATTCTGAAATTGTGAGAGCAGGAAGGTAAGCCGATGAACTTCTGGGCCAATCACTGATCCAGTCCGACGCGTTTCCAATCACGTACAGTAGGGAGCTTGACAATTATGTCCTTGCGCATATTTGTGAGGTTCTGCTCTTGATGTGGATGTTTTGGATGTATGACATATTGTTTCATAGTTCCTCTGCTTGTACGAAAGGATCTTTGTAAAACAGACAAATGGAAGCATGGTGTTATGGACCAAACAAGCCTGTTCAGACGCCTACCTGCACTGCTTCGACTTCCGTTGAACAAAAGATAGACTTGTACTTATCCGTCCTTAACTTGCTTCGGAGACGACTCACGTTTCATAGAGAAACAATTATAAGTTGCATCCAGTGATAGACGACTGAGTCGTTATGGTTGGTTCCACGAATAGGTAGTTTATTATGGAGAAGAAAAGAATAATTATACCTGTTGTCCATTGCCTTTTTGATTCCTTCGAAACCTGGTACATGCGGATAAGTTGAGTACACGCGTACATGACAACAGTCAAACCATCCCCAGTGAACTCCTTAACAGTCTAGCTCGAGTGATTGCGTGACACATCAGAGCACAACAGAAGAACCTCAATCCATTTCCAAAAGTGGTGCCTTCTCAGTATCGAGCGCACGAGCATTGCATGAAAACCCACCAATGCATAGCATAGGTGACGATGATAATGAAGAACATCATCGTAAGAATCCAGAAGCGGCATATACCGTATCTGCTCGTTGTCGTCTCATACAGCTAGCATGCCAACGCTCTTCGTCCTCTGGAGTGAACCAATGAGCACAAGCAAGAAGGAAACAAAAATGCAATAATTTGGATTTGGCACTAAAGTTTCGGTCCATTCGCCTCGCCTCGCCGCGAAAGTTTAATTAAGCAGTTAACACATTCTCAAAATCGCTTTTGTGGTTGATATACAGCTGCTAGTTGTTACGCGACGCACCGATTTCTTTGGGTTGGTAATTATCAACCAAGAAGTGAATCAACTGCATCGAGCACTAGCCTTTATGCACTGCAGTCTGTACTTCATTCTTGAAATGATCAACTACTTCGTATGCGGCACACTCCAAAAAAAAATATAGGTGCCCTTCGGGCTGATGAAACCGATAGCACTATAGTCAGCAAAACTTCCTTGGCTGGTGGTTTCTTGCAAGATGCGCCGTATTTGCTTGTCATGGTCAGATTTCTGCTTGGCCAATGGGCATCCTTCTTTATTTTCTAGCACTGCAAGCATCGCAGTTTGAGTATCCAGCTACTTCTATACCTGGCGTGTCGCAGTGGGTGCCACCCTCAGTATTCTGCTACTCGCGCAGCTCTACTGAAGACAGGGATCACACACACTAAAAATGAGAACGGAACTTAATAATATAACCATCTATGCATAGCAAAACTCTTTCAAAATCGAATGCTCGTGGTTGAGCATTTCTTTGCCAAGAAGCAGATCACGATACTCCGCCAAAGGCAAAGTGAGCGCCCTTCTCTTTGACACCTAGCGGGCTGATAACAGAGGCTCCCAAATGTCACTCGTATTCCACAAGGACCCCATATCCTGCATGCTGGACGGCTCCAAACAATCATTCTTCACCATGGAAGTCAGTTGATAAGGTTTGTCCACCTTCATAGTATTGCAGTCGTCCGAAAATCCATTGAGCATTTGCTGTGGCACTTGTTGCTGTCGTCCAGTACGCAACGCAATCATCAGTTGCTGCTTAAGGACTTGCATTTGATTACGCAACTCCGTGTTGGCCTTTGCCATGGATTGGTTCTCGGCGGCAAGAACGTCCACTTGGTTGGCTAACCTGTTCAGAAGATTCTTGCGACGCTCTCGACTCTCCTTTGCCGATCGTCGGTTCGCCATGACTCGTCGCATTTTCTTCTCTTGGTCAGTTTCCTGCTTGGTAGCTGGGGCGTCCTTGTTTAGGACTGCACCTCCTGGAAGCACGTCACCAGCAAGGTCGAGCCGAGCGTAGGGCGACGGGGCGACAAGTGCGTCGACGCTGGATGCGTCAAGTCCTAGGATGGACTGATAGTCGTCATCATCGTTGGTGTTGTTGTTTCCCAGCATTTTGTTCATGGTGTACGTGGGGGGGTTGAAATTGTGGGAAGATTTTGAGAAATATTGTATCTAAAATGGATGTCGCGGCATGGATTGCCAATCACTGGAGGTTTGTGAGACAAGGTGGAAGGGCAATAGGACTTTACAATGCCTTAAATGGTAGTCTTAATTGTGAGCCAGAACATTTATCCGCAGCATTCATTGCCGACTGCGACTCTCTACCATCTGGCTTTTTGTTTGCTAAAACCACATTGCCACGGTGGACGACGAAAGCCTTTCTCTTTGGTTAAGGACGGTTTCTAAGCCATCTTGTCTATCAATACTGCATCTGACATTAGTTTGGACACAATAAGTTGACACAGTTGTCCGGCTTTCACGGATACAAAACATTTATTTCATCATCTACACTTTCATCACAGAAGAAGCCACTCCACGAAGTTCTTCTCGGATAGCGACGCGCATTGTATGCAAATGTGATTTGCACAACCCGTTGAGGAACATGGGGTCACGAGATCAGTCTGGATGCAATTTCGAAAAGACTGCATAGGGCGATAATACATATGGATATGGCGCAGACGCTCCCAATTTCATGCCTACAGAAAGAGCATAAAAACCTTAACTACGCTGTGGGTGCGCTTCCTGGAATATCCTGGTCGTAAGTAGACGTTGCGTGGTTCTGACCGAGGCAGATGCTCCTGAGTGATTCGACAACTACGCGACCTCTCGCATCCTGTTCAGTCGATCCTCGAGAAGAAGATGCCCCTGACAGGGTTCAACAAAGCTCTCGAATCTCTGAGAGTAACAGGACAGTTAGGCCGAGAATGAGGACATGATAATCAATTCTAGGGTGTGGATAAATTCTGGATGCCCGTTGTTTCCAGGATGGCGTCGAATGTAACTGTTATTTTCGCCACTTCTTCTATCATCCTTTGATGGGAATATACTATGGATGGTACCTGCTTCATTCGAAGCACCTGGATTGCAAGCAATTCTGTGAGGAAGTTGTCATGCCGACGAAGATGACTGTTGCTGCGACATGATTTGAGCTTCTTGGAAGCGCAAAGGTATCTTGTATAAGTGCGTAAAGTGCCTGGTATGACAAAATGGGAGCAATAAAAGATAAAAAATGAAGAAGTCGACCTCAACCTGGGATCAAAACACGTTTGCGAATGATACATATCATAGGTTGCATTCTTACTCCAGCGTAGCGGTACTGTTGTGCTATGATACGCAAATAATGAGTCTCGAGTTGAACCACAATATGATTGCATCAAGAAGGCTTCTTGAGCGAGCGGAATTGTAAGTCGCGGGTAAGTCGGAAGTCATCCGGATCGATCGTGTGAGCATAGAGATTTATGCTCTCTTTGACATGGATCCACGTACTTTGGATTGCGGTAGTCCGAAGGGTGAGGAGCTTCTCGAGCTTCTGCAGCTCTGGCAGGCCATTTCCTAATCCCGAATAAATGAACGGATGGATTGGATCGTGCTTAAACTCCTCAGGTGGCCCTTCTGAGGTTCTTCTTTCACAGTGGTTATGACAGAGATGAACTATCGCCCTTACGCCCCGATGTAGAACGGGACATACTACATGTAGAGACTAGACTCTTTTCTGAGGAGCTCTACAACACCAACAAACGCAAAGATTAGGGTCCACCACTGGAGCATCAGCTACTGTAGATACATCTGACGGTAGCTAGGAGGAGGCGCACTACAACAATATCAGTTTGAAATTTATTTCGACGGCGGCTACTCCCTCTAGACGGCAGGCAGTCTGCAGAAAGTACTCCAAGATGAAACCTATCTAGCAATTGTTACGGCAACCCCATGTATTCTTCATCTGCCACTCTCTTAGCCATTGCTTAGGCGTCGTTCGTTCGTTCTTGCGTGCTGCTATTAGCTATTAATAATAGAAGTCTATGAATATCTATCTTCTGTGTGCGCGGCAACCTAAAAGGCTTAGTACACACACAGCTAGGTTTCACACATTACGTACAAGTGGAAGGCACCAGACGAGTGAGTTTTCTGTAATGCAAGTGCGCGCGTTGTCCTACAGAGCACTTACTCGCAAGAGTAGAGCCTCCACAGCAGAGGCTAGAACGAGCTAGAAAGACTGCAAAATGTGCCTTCAGCACATTTCTCTGATAACATATAAGTATGTATAATTGAAAATCGTGACGTCCCCCATCAGCACGAAACAGCGAGAGGAGACCCTACTCCGTCTTATTGAATAATTCAACACCATCGCCGTCTTCCGTGTTTAAAAAAATAATAATTTGGCAAATTGCGTATGTTGTTAAAAACCACTACAGTACCGAGTTGCCTTCGTTTCACCCCTTTGCGACATTCCAATAGACCGAGCCGTGGGTGGCGGTGTAACAGAACATAGTTGACGTTGGGATGGGCGCTGACGGCAGCAACTGCAGCAACAGGAGCTAAAGTGAGAGGGACATTGGTCATCGTTGCCATCCATCCAGCAAGAGCTTCCTGATGCGAGCGCTACATTATATTGAATCAAGCGTGCGAAACGAGCGACGACTTACACCCCTAAGAGATGAAGAACTCTCTATATGTGGTATATACGCGTGACTTTCGGCTCGATCGGGAGACTCGTCGAATCGATTATTCCACCATTTATCACAACTTATGATAAATGGTGGAGAAATCCGTGAAGGTTTACTGAGGGACACGGAATAGGCAGCACCGTTCCTCGATGCGACACGCCCACACTTGGGGAAGGTGATCAAAAACAATGTTGATAGCCCTCTACTTTACGAGGTTGTGATGGAATCAATTCTCGAGCGCGAGAACTCCCGAGATTGGATATTTTCGGCGTCGGACGTTCGCTGTTTTCCATAACACGTAAAAGCGATATGAACAGTCATGCTCCTGTTCATCTTAATGTTGTACACGTAGTTGTTGAATTGATGTAACGATAAAAATGAGTGTCAGTTTTTTGGATATAACAGAATAGTCCATATACAAAGACTGAGACCTTTCAGATCTTGATGAGAACCAGCAAGCACCGGCGCTCGGCTGATCTGCAACACCAGTTGGTGTCAGAATCGAAAATGTACCTTGAACAGGCGTTAAGATGCTGATCTGAGGTGTGGCCAGGCACCGCTACCGAAGGGAGCAGTCATCTGGACCTCCTCGAGCGATATATCATAGCATATTCCATAGCTACATCGTTTGTGTCTGGTACTCCGAGTCCAGGCACGGGCACTCTCAAATAATACTGCTTGGGCGCGTGTACATGTACATGTACATGTACATGTACTGTACAAGGACTGATCTGACTGACTGCACTGACTGTCTGTCTGACTGTTTCTCTGCGTGAAGCAATCCAAATCAAATCAATCCGTCCGCTTGTCTGACTCTGTGACGTGCACTCTTCCTCGAGCACGCCAATGATGAAACACAACGCGGTGGCATTGGTTTATCTCAGCAACAGATCTCTTGTGCGACTAAAGAGCCTCTATCCAATCTCTCTATCTGCTTGTTTTGCAAAACAGTTGCATAATTCTATCTAAAACTCTCTGGCCAGATGACTTCGTCGCAAGAATGCGCTTCGCCATGGGCAAGTCTGTTGCAAAACGAGGACAACAGCCTTGTCTTGACTGCCCTCGCAGTACTGTCTACCACTCTACTCCTGATGAAGTTCAAGGACTGGCATGTAGCCTACCAACTAAAGCTGTTTATGGAATATCTCTTTATATCCGTTCCCAAGATTCAAGTCGAAATGACGGCTGCTGAATCCGACGATGATGGTGTCGACTCCAAGCCCTCCCTCGTGGTCGATATCAAGGATCCCAAACAACCCAACGTGATTCAATGCTTTGATCCTTCCACAAAGCAAAAGCTCGGAAACGTCAAGGCCATGACGCCTGAAGAGGTTCACGAACTCTGTGTCAAGGCAGCAGCTGCACAGAAAAAGTGGGTCCAAACATCCTACGCGCAACGTCGCCAAGTCCTGCGCACGATCCAAAAGTACATTTTGCTGCACATTGACGATATTTGTCGTGTCTCGACGCGCGATTCGGGAAAACCAAAGGTTGATGCATTGTTGGGAGAAGTTCTGACAACGTGTGAAAAGATTCGATGCACCAACTCCAATGGAGAGTTGTGGTTGCAAAAAGACTACCGTCCAACTGGACCAGTGTTGATGCACAAGCGTGAGTAGTTGCTTACTTGTCGCTGTTAGAATATCACGAGGAGGGAGATATGTGTGTCGTGTATACTTGTTTGAGAGTGGAATAGCGATCGAGAAGAGAGTTGGAGTGAGACTGATTGTGTGGGTGATTCTCTGGCTGTGCGTAGCTGTGTTGCGTCTCATCGACTATGCGTTGCTTGATGCAGAGCATACATCATGAAGTCGATGGCTGATGCAACGATACAATGCATATGGAAGACCATTCCGCTCTTCGCAAGTGGCTGTCTTGCATCGCAGGATGTATCATTGCAAACCAACTGCTAGAGCTATTGCTAACAACCTGTTCTCTGTATGTTGCAGATGCCTACGTTGAGTACGTACCACTTGGAGTCTTGGGTGTCATTGCGCCTTGGAACTACCCTGTAAGTAGTACGAGCAATGGACAAACTGACATCTGTTGTTACGCTGCCTTTTTGTACTCTTCCGCGACCACTGCGAGTAGGGTCTCGTTGACGCTCACCGTCTCACTCCTTTGAATCTTGCAGTTTCACAACATGCTCAACCACATTATTTCCGGAATCTTTGCCGGAAATGCTGTCGTTGGCAAGGTGAGTGAACACACTTCTTGGTCTTCGGCCTACTTTGGTCGCATTGTTCAGGCTGCCTTGACTGCGAACGGTCATGACTCGAATTTGGTGCAAACGGTGACTGGCTTTGGAGATGCTGGTGCCGCACTCGTGGCTGATCCTCTCGTGGCCAAGATTATCTTTACTGGATCGCCAGCCGTTGGTCGTCACGTGATGCGCGGAGCAGCGCCTTTCCTGAAACCAGTCATTCTGGAACTCGGTGGTAAGGACCCCATGGTGTTGGTGGATGACATCAAGATTGCCGATATAGTGCCCTGGGCCATGCGTGGTGCCTTTCAAAACTGTGGTCAGAACTGCTGTGGTATTGAACGTATCTATGCCTATGAATCGATTCACGATGATTTCATCAAGGCTGTTCTACCACGCATCCAAGCCTTGCGTCAAGATATTCCTCTGGCAACCTGTGGTTCCGATGGTAAAGTGGATTGTGGTGCCATGGTAATGGACGGACAAATGAACATTGTTCAAGAATTAATTGATGATGCCGTCAAGAAGGGCGCCACGCTCCACGCGGGCGGTAAGCGTAATGCCAAGCTCAAGGGTCAATTCTATGAGCCCACCTTGATTTCAGGCATTACATCCGACATGCGCATTGCCAAGGAAGAAGTCTTTGGACCTGTCATGTGTGTTGTCAAGGTTCCAAAAGACGACGATGAAGTTTGCGTTAAGATGGTGAATGACTGTGCCTTTGGATTGGGATGCTGCGTCTATGGTGGCAGCCAAGCTCGGGCTGAACGTATTGGAAAACAATTGAAGTCAGGCATGTGCACCATTAACGACTTTGGTGTCAACTACCTCATTCAAGCCTTGCCTTTTGGTGGTGTTGGCGAATCCGGTTTTGGACGCTTTGCTGGACCTGAGGGACTCAAGGCATGCTGTGTCGAACGAGCTGTGGTGGTGGACAAGATTCCAGGAGTTCGAACGTCGATCCCCAAACCACTTGATTATCCAATGACGCCAAAGAGCATGAAATTTGGAAGCGCTCTATTGCACTTTTTCTATTGCGAAGGTCTTTGGGGCAAAATCACAGGCATTGTGGGTCTCATCAAGCATGGATGATCGCCTCCTCATTCGATAGAGAGCGGGACGCGGGGTGCTTTCTAGCCAGAGAAGGTTACAGTGTGATTCTACACAAGTTACTTAGCTAGCCATCTCTTTTCTGTGTACGGTACCCTTGTTAGGCATTGGTACGCGACGTGAGTGAAGGGGTCATGTGTCAAGTTGAAAGTGTCAAGGTTCTTGGCCAGTGCCGAAGAATAAGTCTACAATTTGGAATTTGTCATAAAGAGTTTAGGATCCGATCGTGGATCAGACTAATTTTGCATAGTCATTGTAGATGTGCTTTGTTCTGGACACTGTCTCCATCTCCATTCTGACCTATTCATCCGCTATCGGAACAATTGTAGTGGAAGGTGGAAGCTCTTACCATGCTCTCACTGTGGCTCCGGTGGTTTAACGATCCTGACTTTAGAATATGGAAGGCTGCCAAAAAGAAACTTTCCGGGAACGAAGTGCCACCTCTTATGTTCGAAATTGCATTCGTAGTACCAGCTAGTACCACAATAGTGTAGACGTGGCTACTGACTGTGCTGTGTCATTAGATACCAGCCCATTGACTACGACTTGCTTTCACGATCACCTGGATTGGTATCGCTGAAAAAGGATAGGGCAGTCCCGTCCGCAATAGATGATCACAATCTACGCCCGCGTGGCCCGTGGCGGACTCAATTGCGTGTATCGCCGCTAACTGCGCTAGCCTGTACTGCTTGTCGTAGCGAGACTCCACTGTCTTCCTTGGTCCCTTTGGACTGCGATACATGGTTTGTCCTGTGCAGTATTGTGGTGTTCTTTGCCTTCTCTTGCTCTTGGATCATACTCTTTGCTGATTTTGACGCCGCCCCTTCGGTGTGTTCTTTATGGTGATAGCGAAGAGGCCTGCCAGCTAAGACTAGATCTCTAGTTTCCGTCGTATCGGGTACATGTACGTCTGGCCATCTTTAGACTCTCCCTGGCTCTCGAGCGCAGGCTCTTGCGAATAGGGAGCTGAACACTCAATGTGGGCAAGAACTTGGTCTTTCCATGCTTTAAAAAAGTGATTATGGCTAGTCTATGTTTCGGCGATGCAGCCAGCAGCCTTTTCGCTGCGAAACAAGAAGAACTAGTAGCTGGCGTGGATTTTTATGATTCATCATGGGGCTCGTCATGAAACTCATCATAGGATAGTTATAAAAGCAAGAATTTCTTGCACCTACTTCGAGTCGATTCCTGCACGTCGACAGCTTTCTCGTTCGTTCCTGCGCTTGGTAAGGACAATAGAGTCATTGGCCCAGCTTAGATCACCATTGGAAGTGTTCATGTTGTCATCATCCATACTAGGAAGACTTTGGAGCAGCTCACAAATATCAGAAATTATGTTGTCCTTGAGACTTGCTTGGTGCCGCTCTTTGCTGCCTTTCGCCCACCTGCTACTTGTAGGCGACACTTCACTTTCCTCTTCCAGCCCAATGAAGAATCCTTTATTCAGCCACTCATTTGTCATGTCTGACATTCTTTTGCGACGATGTAGAGATTCCTCTTGGTTGAAATTCTCAATGACGAGGACTTCGCAATGTTCCTCCACGAGAAGGCTCCGCCGGTCGCCGCGTTCCTCCTGCAGAGACCGGATTGATGTAGACAGTGTAGAGCAAAACGAGTCATTGTGGCTTGTCAATTGTGGACAGTTTGAGAGACTATCCTCCTCTAGGGGTGTCTCGTCTTTGGTGGGTCTGTTCATGGTGGAGGGAGCCAGTGAGATCTCAGCGAGTGATATTTTTCACGAAAAATAATGTGAGAGTTCCGGTTTTGTTTCACCGGTTGCTTTACAGTTTTCCAGAAAGGTCATTCTTTCGGAGAAACAAAATGATACTCCCTACGCGATGTGAAGAGTGCATTTATTATCAAATCTTGGACATTTCATTCCAAGATCAACAACAGCGACACTTTGAACTCTCAACAAAACTGTACAATCTTACAACCTGAGCTATTTTCCTACTTGCTTTGCAACAATAGTGCCATTTGGCTGGCCGCGCTTCTGCGTCGCTTTGATCCCGTACATGAATGTAGAACGAATCTGCCGGAATACGTATTGAAGTTTCAACATGGTGGATCATAGGAATGTTGGTGGGATCGCAGGAAGTCGCCACAGGTGGAAGGTCGTCGTCAACGGTCGTCAATTTTGGTCGTACCTAGTTTTTTCCCTACCTTATGCGCCGTTGATCTACTTCTGTGTGTGAAGAAAATCCTCGACTTCTCGCTCTAAGACCGAGGATTCCTCGTGCAGCGCAGTGGCGATCGAAATGGGAGTTCTGCAAGCTTCAAGGACAACCTATTCTTTGAATAGGTCAGGTTCTTTGTTGCCCAGAAAGAATCGGACAGGAAGATTTTCGAAGTGAGAGATGCAAGCGTTGTAACGTCCTGTCCTGGCTAGTGTAGTGGTTCGCTTTCACGTGGCTCCAGCAGTTTTTTTAGTCCTGTTAGGGGCCACAGTACAGTAGCTGAAAAAGAGTACGTTGTTCGCTCCACTCCAGCTCTATGACCACCTGGGATGTGGTTTCAATGTCGAGGATCGGGGCTGCATAATCTGCAAATCAGGACTTGCTCTTGCTAATTCTTCTGTTATTACGATTGACCAGAATTTTCGGCCGGCCTCTGTCTCGTCTGTCCGTCCGCCTGTCAACCTGCCGCAAACACCAACCAAAATTGAAATGTGAAATCTCAAATCACATCATCATTATCACTCGTATCACTCAGCTGCTCCGCCGCTTTTTGTAATGTCTGTCAACGAAGTCCGTGCTCCAGTTGCCAAATTCGACTTTGAAGTCAAGGGAGAGGGAGGAGCTTGCACGTTTGCTATTGGAAACGAAGATCACACCCTCGCAAATGCGATGCGGCATGTTCTCTTGAACGATGCGGACCATGTTGAGTTTGCGGGGTACTCGGTGCCGCATCCATCAGAACCAGTGGTTCAAATTCGAGTGCAAACAGTGCGATCTGATAACCGTAAACCTGCCATTCGATCACTTCAGGATGCTTGCGACACGCTCGATAAACAGTGTCAGCATGTCATTGATCAGTTGGAAATTATGCTGCCGGATGTCAAAGACGATCGATTACAGATGGAAGCTAAGTTGCAGGAGAGAGCTCAGCAGGAAGAGGAAGAAGACGTTATGGACGAAGATGACGATGAATAGAAACTACGCTATTTCTAGTCTGCGCCCTTGCGAATCGAGTTGTGCAACAACTGTCGATGATGGCTTGTATATTACGTTGCTTCGATTACAGATGGAAGCTCGATCTTAGTACAAAGCTAGATGCTTACCCAGGCGTGCCTTGTGATAGTCGAGTTATGCAACAACTGTGGATGGCTTTTTAATACCTTAGTGTATCATAATTTTACGACCCTACGACCCCCTCAACTTCTAAATCACGACAACGATGGCCTATTATTACCTTAGTGTACTCAGAACCCGCAACGATACAGTGTCACCTATAGAGATTCCGATGGATGGGTTTTGTTGATTACGTTCTTCATCGTAGTCTACTCAACGTGCCCTTGCGCCTTTGAGTCCATTTTCAATTGTCTTCTTTTGGTGAGACGAATAGAGTCGTTCCCAAAGAC
>JAVCKV010116029.1:0-19702 GCA_032274145.1 Herpochondria borealis | reverse complement strand
GAATCGTTTCAAGAGGAAGCGAGAAAATAGGACTCGTCATTGAAGGAAAGGATGATGGGAATCGATTCAAGAGAAAGTGAGAAAATATGACTCGTCATTGGTTTTCAGAAGCCGTGCTGTCTGTACGAGTTTGGAAAACAATTGACTGTAAAACTAATGAAAAATGAGAAGTTTGTTTATTTTCACCTGTGGGCTTGTAGAACAGCCCCTTTACCATTCTAGTCGCCGGGGAGGCCAAACGGAACTGCGAGACTGAAGTACCTAGACGGATCCTTCGCGTTGGCTTTCATCAATCCACGCTTCTAGTTGAGAAATCAGCGTGGATATGTCGACATCGAAGTGTCGCACGCCAAAAGATCTCGAGATCTTCAGGACGGATCTGAGCGATGGTTGCACAGTCTCGTCAGATCCATTAAAATCTACCGTCGCCTTTTCAACGTACAACACCCGGAGCCGTGATTTCGATGGACCCATAAAAAGCAGTAACATCTCCACCGCTCTTAAGAACTCCTTGAGTTCCCTCCAACTCCTGCATTCAGACGAGAAGTCGTCAAAACAATGGATTGTTTGCAATGAATCTACGCAGTGGCGCAACAACGCCTTTCCATCTTCCCACTGCGCACACATGGCAATCACGGGACGTGAGGCGCGTAGTGTGGTTAAATGCGGGCAAATATGCAAAACATTCGAAAGGAGCGAAAATGTCTCTATACCCATGTCCTTGAGCTGTGAGCTCGCAATACAGATGTCGACCAACTCTTTGCAATTTCCAAATAACGTGAGAAGCGCATGGCGATCTCTTTTGATCATGGACTGAAACATTTGCAGAGATGCATGTAAATCAATTGTGAGTTGGTTGGCGGCGCTCAGCTCGGCGAGTAAAGGAACATTGTTCTCCTCAGCGGAATGGATTGTACGTTGCCTGTAATCATGTAGAATTGTACTGAGGTTAAGAGAGAACCTCGTCGGCTTTCGCGATCCACAAATGATTGGCCTGAAAATCCATTCCACGCCCCCGGCGTCCATTAATATTAGCTCTGTGCGCGGGTGCAAGAAAAACTTGCCTTGTCTGTACATCTGAGCGCAGCTGTCAAAGAACTCACTCACCTCATTTTTGGCACACCGAACTGCAACCGATAGGGTAGTAAGCTTCCAAAGAAAATGTTTGAGGTACTGAAAAAGTGTCCTGGTACTTTGGTTAGTAAATGAATCTCCCCATTCAGTCGTGGAGAACTCCAGCTCATCAACTCCGATTTTCATAGTCGATACATCGCGAATGTATTCACATAGAGCAGGAATGACGGCGTGGTTCATACCACGAAGAGACAAACATTTCAGTTTGGAAAAATTAGTCAACCGTTCCACAAAACCAGCCGCGGCGTCTTTTACTTCCAACCGTGTGAGCTTACGTGCGCTGGAAGCCATAATATCGCAACCACTTGTTGGTACAGACGTTCCCGCTTCGATGGAGAGACTTTCTTTACTAAGCTTCTATCATTTGTACGGAATGATTTACGTACGCCAGAGCGTACTTGATCTCACATGGAATGATTGAACTTATGCTCGGTGTATTGTTAGTGGCTTAGCATTATTATTCCTTTCGTATGTCGTGCCGATTGAGGAGTTGGTAGTGAGGATTACATACGTACAGGAAATCTACTAACTGTAGTTTAGTCTTTGGTGTTAGTATTAATGTTTACAATGTCGAAAATAATATGAATAGCAGTACTCTCTGTCTTAGAGAGTGTATTTTTCACACCAAAGATAAGCTTCAAATCATTTCTGTAGACTTTTCTCCATTCTAGTGTATTTTTATCGTACAGAATGCTTTCTGTGAATTTTGAAGTTATTAGTTCGTCATAAGATTCCTCTTTACTACATTCGTAATTTGACACATTACTTATAAACTTTATTTCAACGTCTGTCTCACCAGACGTTGGTAGTGGGGACAGGGCATCAACTAGCTGAATTTTTTCCCTTTTTATATTCAATAGTAAAAGTGAATTCAAATAAACGTAGACACAATCTGGCGAGATAGCCAGATGGGTCTATTATACTAAGTAAACATTTATGGGCGTTAAGCTCTTAATAACGTTGGGAGAGTGTTCTTTACAAATAGGGGCGTAGTATGCCCAGACGACGGACACACAAGCAAGTTCCGTTACATAGTAGTTCTTCTCTGCGGAATTTAGAGAACGGCTCTAGTAGGCGGTGGGGTGTCGTGTGCAGGCCTAGTTCGTTTGAAGAAGGGCGAAAGCTATGTGGAAACTGTGGCTCAATCTTGCGCTATAAAAGTTAAGAGAAAGCTCGGTGGTACGGAACCCCGCCATGGGGTTTTGCGAAAACTATTTTTGACCCCTCCCCCCCCCCCCCCCCTTCTACCAGAATCCCGATGGACAAGTACCAGTGAGGTAGCCGCACCCCGCAGAACTGATTTCAACACCAGTTGCTACGCTTTATCCGCACTGTGTGGTGATGGAAAGTGCTTCGCAGGTATAAAGCATGCGCTATGCGCATATGAGACACACAAAAAGTGCTGGCAGACTTCAGCCAAAAAGCGTTTGGGATTCGCTAATCCTACTTCGGTGTACGTACACCCCACCAATTTATGTTGGGGCTATACAGAAATGTTTTGAAAAGCGCCACGGCGCCCGAGTTTGGCTCTACAGTCGATCCCATTTTTCTCGCGTAATGCGCATAATACGCAATTCATACAGTTGCAAGGAGCAGAACGATCCCAGACCCATGATTTGTGGATTCGGCTGTCAAGACCGCGCCTTAGCACCATGCGAATGTACATAGATCTGGCACCCCGGCTTCTCACGTGTTGTTCCAAGTCCCAGTGCCTCGGCGCTCTTTGTCATCTGTATCCCACCTCTGTAGCGTTATTTCAACCAGGGCTTTGCGGCCCGGGGTTATATGTACCCCCGGGTCAATTGCGGATCTGCGCCTCGTTTTCTTAGTAATAAATTATTTCAGAGGCGGCCTAGCGGTTCCATTGGTACATAAACGGGCGACCAAAATGTGGCCCTTCATTTAAAAATGAAAGTCACTTTTGGCTTCAAACAACAGCAGTTTTAACCCCGCATCGGCCCTCTCGGGCAAAAAAGCTCTTCTCTAAGCATTTTTCTTATATTTCGCTCCTCAATGCCTTCATACCTACTTCCCAGACTTAATCCGGTTATAAGAAAAAACGACCGCAGCCTCCCGCCCTACAGCGCTTGTTTGGGTTACCCAGCCTGACGAAGCTCTGAAAGATAACCCTCGGGCACGGTAACCCTGAACCTTTTCTGCTTTCTACTACGCGAGGAGTCGCTTACAAATACTTACCCCTGTACATCCCCCGTCGCTGGTGTTCTGCAGACACCCAGATTGTGTCCGTCACCGCAATTCCCGTGCTCCGTTTTCCACGAAGTTTAAACCATTTTTCAACTCATTAACCGATAAAAATCTATAACGCGCTTATGCGCTACTTTTCCGCCCATTCGATCTTCCAAGAAAGGAGGCTTCGGACCCCTTGTCTGCATTTAGGTGCCGGACTTCGATCTTTCTGGTGTGTGGTCCTTTTTCCCCTTCTTCCGCGCTGCTTCCAGCAAGGGTTTTCACGACTTCAACCGCAAGTATTAGTATTGATGATGTACGGTAAGTTGGGACGAGGCAATGATAATAGTAGAGGTGACATTAGTGCCTCTAACATATTAGAAGCATTTATTTTCTCCTGGTTAAACGGTAGAAAATTTACAGGTTGCCCGTTCTTTAGCAACGCATGCACCAGAGATACAGTGCAAGAAAATTTAGGTACAAACCTTCTGTACAGATAACACGTTCAAAAAGAAGAACTTATTGTATGTCTGAGCCTGGGGTATTTTAAAAAGCCTTAAATACTCAATTGTTTTTTAGCGATCGCCAGCTTTCCCGGAATTACTACATGGCGCAAATAATCCACTTTGATTTTAAATAATCCACATTTCTTTACCCTTAAATAGAACTCTGCGTTTTTGAGACAATTTAGTATTTCTCTACCTTTCCCAGGTACTCTTAAAAGCTGTTAGAGAAGATTATGAAATCGGCCAGGTAGACTTTACAATGAATCCTACTAAAATTATTATGAACAATATCCATGGTTTGTTGGAACGTAGATGGGGAATTGAATAACCCAAACGAAATCTGTAGTACTCAAAACAAACTTCGAGTCAGACAAAAAAAGTTTTTGATCTTCCCTCCTCTCGGGGTTAATCTGCCAGTAGACTCAACTAGCGAATATTTTAGACAAGTAGAAGAACGCTCCTCGAGAGTCGAGTCACTCGTCCATTTTTGGAAGTAGATAACTGTCTTTTACAATTACTTTATATTGGCGGTTTTAGTTATCGCAGAAGAGTTTTGTACGGTCGGGTTTAGGAACAACTAGAACTAGTGATGCCTATTCGCTCATAGAAGGTTCAATGATACCTAATTTTAGTTGTCTTTGCACTTCGTGGCCTTAGATCTCGCGATCATTTACACCAGCCTTGTATGGCTGACTACGAAATGGCCTAGCATCAGGATCAAGATCGATCCTGTGCTTTTCTTCAGTGACTATGCTTAAGTCTCCTGACCACAATGAGTCAAAAGGCATTAGCATAGATCTAACCTGCTTTTGTTGATCAGAAGTTAAGTGTTTGAGTTCAACATTGTTGCAGGTGTCGTCGCATAGACAGCTTGTACAATGTGCCAAGAGACAAGGATCAACTGCCTTTGCGATGGTCTCTGTGGAAGTATGCAAGTGCTTTAATAATAACACGTTTGCCGGTGTGTAGATTTTCTAAATAATTTTTGTCGCCTGTGAAGACGTGAGAAACAATTTAAATTACGAATGCAAGCATGGGGGCATCTGTTGCAGTGCTTATGAGCTGGTTATTACTGAGTATCACATCGTGAGGTGATAATTTAGCCAGTTTATACAACACTCTTTAGTCTCTGTAACAACGGCTTTGCAACTGACAAAAAACGGCTATGCCGTTGCCAACGCTACAGTTGTACGTACCGTAAAATGTATCAGTAATTTCCAGGAAGAAATTACCAGAAGAATTTAAAGGGAGTTGTACATGGGTCTCAGACAGAGCCGGTAGGCTCCGTGTTTTGCAATTTGTGCGTACCGTGGCTCTGATTTGTTTTTTGTACTGATATGGGTTCATCCGCATCACGGGTTAGTGTACGAGATGAAAAGAGTTGTACCGGGAATGTAGTGCCGTCACGAAGTACAACGAGACGTCGTCGTACCCATTTATTTTCTACGTGACGATCAATATTGGTTATTCCTAGTAGAACTTCAGTAGATAACTCGCTGACTACGACGAACGGTTGGCGAGTTCCATAGCCAATTAATTCTGAATATTGATGCAATATATCTTAAAAATCAAGTTGGTGCTTGCTAGCTTACGCTAGGTTCTCAATGGCTGTTTTCATATGAAGATTTTCTAAAACTTCTTTTGATAATATATCCTTGCGGATTATATTAGGACCTGCTCCTGTATCAAACATTCAAAGGTAAAGAGCAAGGTTAGTAGAGATGCTAACCTGGCTTCAGTTGAAGCCACTTATTTTCAAAAATTAAATAAAAAGCACTGTTGCATCCCTCTACTCCCTGGGGTGGGTTTAGAGTGAAGTCAGTCACTATTTCAATGTCTCACCTCGTAAAATATTACTGTACCAGCCGGAGATGGGTAACAGGTACTTTCCACCCGGTCTGTTCTTTAGTAGGCGTTCTAGAGTCTGAGGTTATATTAAACTGTCCGTAGTGAGGGACAGTTACATTGAAAGCTTCAGGAGCTGATGAGGTAGACGATTACGGTTAATGCGAACTTGTACCTTGTACCGCCTTCTCATTCACTACTTCAGAGTCTGTCTCAACCCATGACACGGGGTGAGACGGACCCTGATAGTTTAGTTCTATCGTTTGAAAAGCGTGAGACGCTGGTAGACGCCTACCAGGGCGGACTCTGGTATGTCCTGCGATAATAGTAGCTGCGAAACTAGACACAGTACCTACCCTAGTCGCCCTGCATATTTCATTTGCATTAATTGGAGTGGAAATGGCGTCATAGATTTTCCTTAATTCTCACGTCTTATGCTGGCGCATGAGATCTGGCTGTACGCCAGGTAGAAACCCTTTTAAAAATGATGTATCACCGTCTTTGTATCAAAGACGTTACCACAGGCTGCGTAAAAACCCCATAACATTTCATATTATTTTTATTCGTCCTCGTGGGACTTTTGTTGAAAACATTACCACGAGTCCAGAGCTCTACTTAAGAAATTTTTTAAGCGTATCGTTCTAATAAAAACTGTACTGTTTCAGGCCAGCAAGGTTTACCTTCCATTGCATTCTAACTAATATCTAAGTGTGAAAAGTATTCGTTTCTAGCGTCTCATTAGAGAAGATCATGTAGGAGACTGAAGTCAACGCCTTCTGGAATATTATTAAAATTGCAGTTTTTCTAAATTTATCCTAATCAATTAATAATAATTCAAATTTATACCGTCTTCCGCGGTGGTATAACTACAATGATATTTGTTCATTATATGTTATACAAAGAATTTTGAGCGTACTATAGTTATCCTTTCATGTGACACTTGTACAGGGTGAAATTGAAAGTATATAAATGCGACGACGTGCGAGATTCCACCGCACCAGCGGCCGATAAACCATCTTCGCCACTCACATTACCACCCGGATTAAATTTTGGAAGATCTTTTCTAGGACGTAATCGTTGTACGGCACGATTTATCCAACAACTTTTTGGTTCTTTTGAAAACACGAACTTGTCCAAATTCAACTACCGCCTAGCTCATTTTCAGGCTAACAACCATCGAACCTGCAGACAAGAAACAATCTATCTCGCAAGAAAGGATTGTAGAATGGGTTCCGGCTACACACGGCGTGATACTTGTCGCAGTACTAACCTCTTCTATTAAACAAGTTTGCTTTAACGTGCATGAACGATTTATCCGTCCGTTTCCATGTTCTACTCCTGGTCCTTATCCCGCTCCTTTTCATGATCCTACAACTGCTACAGCATCCTACCCCTCTCTTGCACCGGGCTGGTACCCCCGGCACATGGGCATTGGTACGTTTCATATTGAACTTCCGTTCGCACTCCTGCCCCTTGTCTTTGTCGTTCTACTAATCGTACCAACTATTCTGATGCTTCTGTGTTAATTTCTTCCAGCACGACACGCAGCAGGGTGAAGACAACAATTGGCAATATCATCCCTTCGTTCGTTTCTGTTTCCGCTTCTAGATCAGATTTCTTTTCAACAGGCGTTACTACTGCAAAACGCGCTTATTTGCTAAAATCTGGGATAAGCACACGTGTAGCCTAACCTTCTGTACTCTTGATAGAGCAGAACGAATATAGTAGGGGTAGTCACCATATAAGGAGACGTTACTATGGTGAATTCCATACCACACTTTTCTAAGCTAGCTACTGTGTAGCGGAGTATGAGTCACGATACGAGCTAATATGGATTAGCCCCAGGGAGTAGGATAAGGGACTAGTCCGCCGTAACGGAATTAAATACCTTAAGTACAGTAATCCCATTTAGCTACATGGTCGTCTCTATATTATGAGTCAGGTAGGCTTTATTTTACTACAGTTTATACGTAACAACTCCAGCTACGATCAATCTCTTTCTCCTGGAATTGTCACGATCATTCAACACGCCCGCGCCATATACGCTACTCATGTCAAATAAAACTGCCAGAAATCAAGGCTCAGCAGTTTCCTCATCTAGCTACTGCGTTCTGCGCCCGTGGCTATCATCGAACAATCTAGTTTGATACAGTTTCGAACGTTCCGGCGGACGGTGCGAGGTCCGTTAAGTATACACACTTCTTATCGCGTGCCTGAACGCACGTGTGCCGTTTTGCGACCCACTGGACCCCTCGTGTTTATAATCTGACTTGAAGAAATGAAGAAAGTGGGTGATGGAGAATGAAAATGTGAAAACGTGATGGTATCGGCCGTCCAGAGAGATGGGAAATGTCAGACGACCATACGATCCGTTCTCCTTGGACACCTAGTACGTATTTCCGTTCTGTAGAACACGGTTGTGCTCTGGTTAATCAGATGCCTGATCTGCCATTTCTAGCAACTGAAGTAGTAGAGTCACAAAAATTCCCAGAAATGTTTCTAATAACTCAGAAATTTCCCTAGAAATTCGGAGAAATATTGCTAGAAATGTTCTTAGCATTGTAGCAATTCGACTAAAATATATTATCAAAAGGAACTAGGGAATTTTCTAGCAACAGAGCATTAGTCCTTGCAAGACGCCACAATACTGCAAGAAAATTACCTAGTCAACTAGCAATGTAACTATCACACTTTAATGTAAAGGGCTAAGCAACGGTATAAAAATCTATCAATGATTCAAGCACATCCCCTGAAACATTGCAATTTTTTAACAAACCGCCTAGTAAGCTTAAAAAGATTTTAGCTACTCTGTACAAAATCGGCTAGAAATTCGACTATTAATCTAGCAGTTTTCCGGCAAATTGAGTAAAATATGCTACGCATTCTGCATAGAATATTTAGCATATAGCATATCAACTATCAGCCTGAACTGCTATGGATTTTTCTTGGTTGTCTTACTGACGTATGCTATGACAATTTCTAAAAATTCTTAGGGTTTTGCCTAGCATTTACCTAGATTTATTTATATTCAAACTAAAAAAATATGTTTTAGGGACGAAGAATCCAGATTTTACTGTCGAAGAAATGGATTTGATCCACAAAACGTTGTTCAAAATGCACATTCGAAGCAACCAGAGTCTAATGAGCTTGTAACTGAACGTTTTTTCCATTTCTCAGTAAGAGAACTGTTTGATCTTTATTCGGTGAGACTAGATTTGCCAATTCACTTGAAGATTTATCCATTTGTTTATGTAGTTCATAAAACCCCGTTGATTGAACACATTTATGGTATTGTGCAGCCTTTTGTGGATAGAAAATAGCCTCTTTCAACTTTTCATCGTGAGAAAAACACTGTTCAGAATTTTCTGAAACACGGAGCACGTGCACGTGAGTATCAAATCTTCACTTTTATAAAATGTTCATTAATACATAATTCTGTATTGAAACCTAAAAGTTCCTTTCGTTTATCTCGATGAAAACCATGAAAAATATGTGGTAAATATATAGTCGTGAGAAAAATCTACTTCTGCAATATTATGATGAGGTATTCAATAAGAGCTAAAGGGAACTGAGTAATAATACACTTAAAACAAATGTAAATAATTCTATTTTGCAATATTTTAATTGTACTATAATTCACACTACTATGTTTTATTCCGTGTGTAGTAGTAGTTAAACCATTCAAAGAAGAAATGTTTACGCATACCACTACTGTAAAATTATATTTTTCGTTGTTTATAGATTGTTCTACATTATTCAGAAAGCTTCTACGATAGTTTCAACAGTTCCCGAATTTGGGCAGTTCACTCCGAGGTAGGATATTTATAGTGTCTTATTAGAAAATATCTCTTGCAATGCGGTGCATCATTTTGTATTATTGAAAACTATATATAGGGCTTCTCAACTTGGTTTAGGCTCCAACTCGGCAGGTGAGGCAACCCAGAAGACAACTAAACGATTACGTAAATTGACCCATCCCTACTTCCCGTTGTGGAAAATAAGCGTGCCCGTGCGTTCCGAGCGACCAACGACCGTTCTTTTTCAATTGCTGATGAAACAATTCATATATAAAAAATATTCAAAAATTTGAAATGGCAAAGGTTGACCTTGATGGCAGACGCGACTATATTAAAACCGATTTACTTCGTGTGCTACAAAAGTAGATGTAGCTCCAAAGTAACGAATAATTGATAGTTTTAAATATGTTAGGCATTCAAAATTTGTTTTGAACCTTGATGAAGTGAGCAACAAGGTTTAAGCACGACAAAGAATAAATAAATTTTTAAAATGCTTTTGATGAAATTAATATTCTGTACGCAGAACTAAACATGGCTGCATTACTTGTCTCAAAGCAAATTCTTTGATCTCTGGAAATCTAATACTAATAAGTTAATAACGTCAATTGTAAGAAATACTAGCTTTCCTAAAGACATTGTAGGTCATTTTTGATGTACTTACTTCAAATGAGTGCTTTATTTTTCTCGTAAAAGCTGTAGCGTATAAAAACGAACCTTATATCCGTACTAAAACCTCCTCATTTCTAAATTTCTCACATGGTTCCCCCTCTGTCCGTCTTCAAGCTCGCCGAATGCTTTAAAAATATTGCGCTCGTCCAAAATGTCCCAGCATTATCTTTACTCGGGCATTGTTGCAGGTATTCCTTCAGTTTCACTGCAGCTCGCTTTTTAACTTTCTGCATATGTCGGCAGCATCACATTCCACAGTAGGAACCATTGTGGCACTCTCTTTATCAAGATAACTCTTTCTCGGATTAATACAATACTGCCCACTCTTCCTTTACACTATTGCTTCCGTTCAAAAATTCCGATGAGCTCTAACTTAATATAATTACGTAAATAAAGTGGAAGTAGCAAGATTGTAAAACTGAGACATGCTGCAATAACCTGAACAACCATTCAGCAAACCAAATGAAGTAAGAAAGTATCATCTCTTTTTCTTTTCTTCTTTGTATCTTTCTCATAACATGTATTCTTACAAAACAAACTATATTATCTCGACTCAATCCCAAACCTTGCCCAGAGTCGTGTACGCTTTTGCAAAACACTAGAATAGTGTCTTTTACCTTTTTTGAATTGGGAAGGCAAAATTATGTACTGCAATTTTGACTATACGAAATATCGTCCCACCTCAAACCAGCGATGGTGCTTCCAACTCGAAATTTAATGTGAACTTAAAAGTATTGCAAATTGAATGCAGCCACTCCATTCACTGCAAATTTCATTTTTTCTCCGGTTCTATTGCTACATGAGTTTGGTTTTTCATACCAATCGCTCAGCTTGTTGTCATCTTTTGATAGAGCATGTGGAAGATGTACAAGCGAAATGAGGTAGACTAAAAAGGGATTGGTGTTCTCACGAAGAACGAATATCGAATCGCTTAATTTGACATTATTTTTCCAATAGCCCAGGTTTGAAACGCATTAGGGGGTCGGTAAAGGATGTTACTGAGAAATTTTGTTTCCTCTTGTATGAAAATATTACTACCCTGTATCAAAAAACTAATCATGCCTGGAATAAGGTGTATCTATTTCGGGCATAGGAGAAGCTCTCTTTTGCTCCATACGGAGAAAATTGGACGCCTTACTCGTGTCTGTTACATTTACTATGCGGGCATGGTGTCGCGGTACACTTCATTCAAGCTACTCTGTTTCACAATGTGTTGCTATGATGAAAATTTTTGGGATGAGACATAACCAGGTTGTTTTTATGAGCAGCTCAAGTTAGACAATAAATGTGTCCTGGATCACTTCGAACGGCGCAGTGTTTGGAACTTTGGCCGCACTGATTTGGAATTACCGATGAATTGAAGAGAAATGGAAACCAACTGCTAGGTTAGGATTTTGCAACCCGCTGATAACTACCGCTGATAACTACCGCGTAGAGTACTGCATGTACAATTAGATAACAACTACTACGATTCCGGGACCGATCAGAACCGAACCACGAACAAGCCGATCGCTACTGATAAACGGTTCTTGGCAATTGGCTACCACCAACGTGGTCCTGTTATCCATTTCCATTTTTTTAGTTTCAAATTCAGTAATATTCTCAGTTAAGTATTTGTTTCGATGGCACAACTACGTGTACAGCAATCTGGAAACCAATGGGCTTATTCTTTTAAAAAACGCTGCCCCTCCTCATCCATGCCCGGCATATTCAGACAGATAGTACATGGTATGTAGCACATAAGTGTATCTGTAGGTAGGTGCGTTTATCGTTGCCAGCAGGTGTGCTTCTCGTTGCCGGTATGCGCGCCATCAGAACTTGAAGAGTTGATGGCACATATACATACACGTATGTGCTTCATACTACGTACCTTCTGTGCGGTTACGCCAGGCTTCGAGTATAATGCAGCGGAAAATTACAGCGTCGGCCACGTTGGCCGATGTTGGAAATGTCCAATGTGTTCTATTCCAATAAGCTTCCCCGTACCTCTGATCTTGTAATAATACCTGAGAAGCAGAGAGTTGTGAACTTAGAATATCCTATCAAATGGAATACCTTTACCGGTGATAAAGGCCCTTTTTATGCAAGGCTATCGCATATACGGCTTTGCATCATATATCTATGAGTAAACGACCATTGAAACGATGGTACTGCATTCATTGCTGCGTGCCAGATTGAGATGGTTCTCTTTCAAAGAGCTTCCGAAAACATGTAGTACTTCCTGCTCGTGTACGATACCTTCGGCACTTGTAGAAGGGCCTGGGAGATGATGCACTGCAGGACACGGTGCTCGTCGTAGTTGGAATGTTTTGTATGAGCAGTGTTGTTTCAAAACAGTATTTTTCGTTGTAAGTGAACCGCATCGTGCGAACAGTCCTGCATTTGTAAATGTCAAAAGTTGCAACCTTTTTATGACAACGAATTTATCAAGAGGGTATAATAGAATCTTCAAAACGGACAAACGCCAGCTATTTTAAATGTCGCGGTATCACCAGGGGAGCCTTTGCGTGCAGCAATCGTGACTTTTCGCTTTAGTAGTGACTGGTTTGATAACTTTAGATTGTTCTTAGAAGACATCCATAAATTGTGCTAGTTCATTCTATCAAATAACGACCATAACGTCGGTGACCATTAAAAAGCTGTATTGTCAGCCCCTGCCAATTCTTGATAAATTCAAGATGAAATTCTTTGTCTAAATTGGTGATGCGTCTGAAATGTAGGCACCCAAGTCCCGGCTCCATGCAAATCTCACCCCGGAGTGCTCCACGACGACTCCCTGTTCTTCAATTCATATTTGGAACGGATGATTTGAACGTGCCTTCAAACAAATATTCCACTTTGAATTTGACGCCCTACACGTTTTGAAGTTCATCTTCCATTATCACATTTACAGGAATGACTTACTTGTTGCTTCGCCTTGTTGGATAATTTTCGGTACTTCCGACTTCATGACCCACTCCTTTCCTGACTTCAAGATTAACCACGCTGCACGTTACGGAAGGTTATGGGAGCCTGAACCATAAAGAACGGAAGATTCTCGCTCCATTGGTTCGCTCGGCATAAGAGATCCACGAATCCCTCGGTACTCACGGGAGCATGAAGAGAATAAATTTGTTTAAATAGGAGAGTAGATATAAAGAAACACACAAATTCTGCTTCTTCTCTTCATCTTTGCTATTGAACCATATTCTCGCTCAAAACCTCTTTGTCCCTTACACAAGCTTTCAACGACGTTCTATCCGAACTTCGCTCAAAGAAACAAGTCTCCAAAATGATCAAGCTCTCTATCGTTGTTCTGCTAGCTCTTGTCCTGCAACTCTGCGATGGAAATAGCTCTTGTTACATCAAGTCTGGCTCATTCACGCTCGCGAAAGAGACTGTGAACCTGTTCAGCAAGGGTGCAAGCTGCAAGGAAGACTGTGCAATCGAGCGCATCAACTGGTACACTCTTGTCGCACGTATGAACAGCCGGTTTACCGACAAGCTCATCGCGAAAAGCGCCTCTTGCCCGCGGCGCGGATCCGGCAACCCGCAAATGAGCTACTCGGCAGCTCGCCGGTTGTTGCGCGTGCATTTGAAGAACGTACCGACCTTCCCTTACCAGACGTATGTTGTGACTTATATTCCGTCGCTTTGTCGTGCTGCCTGCGATAAGGGCGCCTCTTCTGTAGTCCTCCCGTCGTTTTCTTGGGAGTGGGGCAAGTCTGGCTTTGCGAACACGCTTGGCCTTTTCTGTCGCAAGGGTTATGAGAAGACTACCAATCGCTGTAACGATGTTCGCGGGTTCGCTGTTGTTGAGACTTCCAAGCCATTTTTTGACAGCATCTGCGCTGCGCGCGACTCTTTCATTGGAAGTCTTCAGCTAGCTCCGAAGCGATCGTAAATTCCCATGAAACACAGCTATTCGTGAAGG
Organism: Herpochondria borealis; assembly: GCA_032274145.1. Classification (NCBI taxonomy): domain Eukaryota; phylum Rhodophyta; class Florideophyceae; order Ceramiales; family Ceramiaceae; genus Herpochondria; species Herpochondria borealis. Next base: position 5,651 of record JAVCKV010116029.1, on the reverse strand, counting down.
TTTCTTTCTTAATGAACTAATTTCTGTGTATCACCTCCTTTAAAAAAACCGCTAGTCATACAGTGAAGAAAATCATAAATACGATATCGCATTTTTCTGCAACCCACCCAAAGTTTTGTGCCGCAGTTTAGCCAGCCACTATCTGCCCCTCAAATACACAAACAAGGAAAGGAGATTCTTTCTTTGATTTGGATACGTCCGATATTTCCAGAAAATATTCCGGTGATTGTACCAGATTTCCGTAATACAAAAGAGTTGTTTGGTTCATTAGAAATAATCAAAATGAAATTGATGTAGAAATATACTTTTCAGAAACCGCAAAGAATACGAAAATCTGCATGAATTTTTTTCAAACCAACATCACCTTCAGAGCCGGTAACACCAGCGAGATACTAAAACTTCATCACTGTGTTTACTTGGCTTAAAAAATTTGGTATAATTGGGTTTAAATAAATCATAACAAGACTAAATGATTAGGTTGGATACATGTACGGCTGAAATTTTGTATAGTTACAATGGACCTTGTGATAAGATTCGAAATTCCGACGGTCAGCAATGATTTTCGGCAGAAGCTTCTTGTGGCGATTCAATTTAAGTTCCATCTTGTAAATATTCCTTCCATTGCAAACAGACTCAGGCTGAAAACCACCTGAGGATCCCCAAAATAATTTTTTTTAATATCTGACAATATCTCTTGCGTTCATATTGAAAGGATGGGAAATATTGTAACTTATTTAACTCTCCGGAGTCCTTCCACTTCGAATTCGAAAAGCTTCTTATTTTGAGAGCTGCTTTCAATCTTTTCAGCTCTAATCATTAAATTATTGAAAACATGTTTGCAGCTTCCTTCAGAAATCCTTACGATGGAGATCAAAGCCTACTTTTTTTCTAAATTTCTATTATGAAAGCAAGTTCATATTTTCAGAGTTATATTACGACAAAAGTAGGCTCAGAATTTTCACTACAAAAATTTCATGCGAAATATAAAGTAACTGTATTGAAGAAAGCTTTTGCGTATTTGTATGTTTGTGTGCGACTTCATTACGATTAATCAATTCTTTTCAGTCGGTCCTTTTTATTATGATCTCATTTGTGTTTTGGACCCTTTTTCTGTAGATATAACGAAATTGCTGAGAACAACGTATTTTTCCCGAAAGAATCGAAGAAACCATAACAGTCGTTCAAAAAATAGAGCCTCCCCATTTATTGGGCTGGAACCGAAGTTGGTCGTTAGGAGAAATCACCAAAGTAGTTCTGTTGAACTTTTAACGTAAGGCACCAACTGTAATAAACAGAAACCCATGGGATACAAAAAAGCGATGTTCTTTTTGTACAATAAAAACAACAAATATCACAATGTGGACCGATCTTGACCGGGGTTTTATTTTTGCAGCTCATTAACGGGGACATGCTTTTAGAAGACAACTAATCTTTCAGTGCATGTGGGGGTCGCAGCGCCCACCGCTCATAGTATATTTGAGTCATAATATTTTTCTTTCGTCTATACAAATTCTGGCCGAACAGGCCTTTTCTGAAAGCTCAGATTCTCCTCTTTCGTGTAATATCCGTAAGTCCGATCGGTCCAAACACAATGATTGGTTCATCGTAATGAAGTTTCACACATATAATGTAAATTCAAAACTGCAAACATAATTTTTATTCGAAATTTAAAAAAATGTTAAAAGTAAACTGATAAATCTAAAAAGAGAGTTAACTTTTTATTTGTAATAACGATATTAACAAATAAAAAAATCATAATTTATGAAAACCGAGAAAGAAAGAATTCAGCAATTACATACATTTGTTCGTAAAAAGTAACGAACACATACGTGGGTAATATATTAATTGCGTATGCATTTCATGTATGGCACGTATAAGTGAGGATACTCTGCAGTACGGGTTGAAATACATTCGCGGCGGTGTGCTACGGGTTTCTGTTTCTTGGCCGAAGCGACACGCAACTGTTTTAATTTTGTGTTTCAATTATAATTTCCGTATTGAATTAATTTTTGTTGATATTTTCAATTTTGCACTTTGTCATTTTATTCCGCATCCTGTAGATTCCACCGCATCCTGTTGGCTTTATCCTAGGCTATATCTGCGATATCCGATAGTATGCAAAGGGGCATGTTTCTGAGGGGTTTCTACTTTTTCCGAATTTAGGGCGTTTTATTTACTTACGGGGAGTTGTAAAAAGATGCTGACCTAATTCAATTCTGAAAAGTCACAAAATTCAATTTATAATTAATTTGTTCACCTCGCATTTAAGTTGAAGTAATTTTTTGTGTTCCAAATATGAGCTGACATACGCACTCTTTACTCATAATCTATCAAAGAAGGTAGTCTCAGTAGTTTATTTTCTCCCCTTTGCCTTCAACTATGACAAGGAAATGCCGAAGCATGGATTGAATCTGTCTAAACACAATATCCCTAACTTGAGATAGCTTTTGAAGAACGATATTTTAAAAGTCAGTCACAGACTTGTACTGAATTCTACCATCGTAAACAGCTCTAGAAAGAAAACCCCAGACGTTCTCTTTACGGTTAAGATCTGGAGAGAGAGAATTCTAAGATAGAAAATCGATTTCCATTTTAGAAAGAACAATTTCACTGCATTCGATATATAAACATGAGAATTATCTTGCATAAAAGTAAATTCAGCTTCATGATTTTTCGTACGCAAAAGGCAACGAGTAAACTTGCAACAGATTCACGTAGTCGACGGATTTTTAGTGTGGTAGGGATAATGCACAACTACATTTTTTCCTTAGCACTTATCCCACCCAAACCATATGCACGGTAACTATTCGGACTTAGACATTTTTGCTTGAGCTTATCAATGAGAGGCATGTCAAGATTGAATTTCTTCTTATCTGAGAAAATATCTCTATTCATGTTGTCCGAATGGACTGTTGTCAATACAAAATTTAACCTTTAGTTGCTAATGATTCCGGATGAGGTATAAAATTTTAGATGTCTGAGCGAAACGAAACTTTTCTAGCTGCGATGAGGTGCACCAGACTGTCTGACGGTTCACAGGAAGCTTCAAGGATTTTTTGAATTTCGTACATGATCTTCTATGATCCCTTATTTGAACATAAATACAGCATTTATCCTGTAACTCAAGTTTTTTTTCGGACGGATTGTGCTGTTGAGATTTTTGTACGTTGTTAGATTCTGTAAAAAGGACTTAACAGATTATAGATTTCAGCGCAATGTAAGCGCAATTAGTGGTGCTAGATGGTTGGCACAACTGAGACGTAGGGCCTCAGAGCGTTTTCCTCTGATAGAAGGTGTCTACGCACTATCATTGATGATGCTTTCTGCGAGCAGAACAATTTTAATCCTACTAAAGAGATGAAAAAGGCTCAAAGTAATCTTATTTATTGAAAAAGAAAAGTGCTTAGAAAGTTTATGGCGTATGGAAAGGTAAAACGTCCTACGCGTAGGAGGATATCAAGCAGATTTTTTGTGTCAGTTTATTTATGCAACACGCTGAATGTTTTTTAAAATTGTTTTGAATCAAATAGAATGGGTCCAGAGGGTAAAAGTGAACATGTAACGCAGTCGGAGCTTCCTAACACGGCAACTAAAACATTTTCTTTGCTCAAACTACCTCCCAGCCACCTACGGGAGCGGGGTTATGTGAGGGTGGTCAATCTGAGCGCGATTGAGCAAGAAAAAATGATCCGTCCCAGGCGATCGCCTTTTAAAGCATGTTGAATTGAAAATGACAGGATGTATAAGGCGCACTACAGTGTAGCCTCATTGAATCGTTTAGTTAATATTCATATTAAAAACTACGATCTTCTCTTCTGTAAGGTTAAATCTTCAACTGGTATAGACATAGTTCGTAAGCATGGACATGAAGTTCCAACTATCATCTGGTTGTAGCATTTATATCACTGCTTTTAGATACATACTTTCCAGTGAGGTAAGTATTTGTTTTACAGAAATATTTGTTAGGAAGATACGTTTTTGTACAGAAAGAATGGAATAATTTGAAGACTAAGTGCAGGGTCTTGTTCTTTTCACGAAATATTTACATTGTTGTAGTTTACGAAAAATTATAAAGTTATTAAGATTAGGTTAGCCTTAATATTCTAAACATTGTTTATTCACATTGTTTATAACATGCAACGAAGGAGAGTAAGTGAGGGTTGGTAATTTGAATGTAACTATTTCTAGCATTGGAATGCGTAAAATGAACGCCAAAGTTCTTCTCTGGTACAATTATTGAATTTAGACAGGAGTTTCGTTCATCTCTCTAAAAACTCTGCTACTAATCACTAGAAATTACTAATATAAAATAGAGATGATATATAAATATTAATCGACCATTCGGTAAGATATTTTTGAACATATCAAATGGCACTCAACACAAAAGTTGAAGTATGGAGCAATGCTATCCACAAATCATTTACAGGCTTTGATAAAAGTAGAAAGTTGTTTTCAATTAATTAATTTATGCACAATACAATAGGCGCTTTTAAAAACAATTATAAGAACGTTTCAGCACAAATAAAGAAAAATAAATTAAAAGGAACCTTCAACATTTGGCGGTAAGATTTAATAGAGTTGTTTAAGGCGTTTTCAAAGACGCGAACAATAAAGTGCAAATAATTGAATTTGATAACGCCTTAGCACCCGCCATTGATGTTTAAAGGGTTCTCCAATTTCACGCCATAGCATTACACTTTCGATCCGAATTACAACTTATATAGCACAAGCAGGGGTATGAAAAATGGAACTAGATATTTTTGCGCGCAATTCAAAAAATGTTTCTAGGTACATGCGACGAAAGAAAAGCATATATTGGTAACGAATCGGAAAAGTCATACTGTTTCTAAGAAAATCGTTCACGCCCGTGTTACAAAACGGTACGTAGGTACGGGTCGATTGAAGTTATCTTTCGGTTTGGTGCTAGGTCGCTTGACCTTCCGAGATGAAACTATAGCAAAGCTGAGGCCTTTGATGCAAAAGAAGAGAAGTTGTTCTGGGAATTTTTAATCTTTTTGGCGGATAGTGTTTATTCAGCCAGAATTTTGCGCTTAAGCTTATCATTAAACGACAGACCAATTTCTACGGTCAATTCCGCCGATATACTTCATAGAGTAATCGAACCGATTTTATTAAACCCAATCAATGGGCTGATGTATAAAGTGCCACGAATTTGGCGCTGTATTCTGGGATGGAAATTTATGAGGCACTTGGACGCGATGCTTCACGGTCCAATTCTGGGCCGTCCGGCGGAAATGACAAACGGGTGTTCGAATGGGTTCGCAATGCTTGCGATGTAATACATTCCCGCACGGAGCCGGAACATCAAAGCAAGGTGCTTCACGCAGCCACCCGTTCCGACCAGTACCACTGAACACACCTTTACAGGTGCACGTAAGCCGCTTGCGCAGCATTCTTTACTTGGTAATTTATATCACAGAAAAAGATGTACTTAGTTCGCTGCTTGAAGGCAGGCCCTCCATCGTAAAAAAATCGGTAGCTTCCGGTTCACCAAGTATTTGGAAAGAGTCTAAATACACGTGAGTGTTCTAGTACAGTTAAACCCCGTTAAGCGCATGGTCGTTGGTCAGCCTACAGACTATGCACTTAACAGTAGTTTGCACTTATGAGAAGTTTGGTTCAGTAGCCTT
>JAVCKV010115918.1:0-19713 GCA_032274145.1 Herpochondria borealis | reverse complement strand
ACAGGAAAGAGGGCACCGACCGAAACGCCGAAGGTGCAGAAGCCTCCCGTCTGAGGAGCATACTTGTCTGGATTCGATTCAAACATGCCCTTGTGCTCTTCCGAAGTAAAGTAGTACGTGGCTCCGCGGTGGGTGGCAGTGATTTTAAAGTCGCCATTCAATGGCTTGGAATCGGTGAAGAAGGCCACAGGGTCGTAGCCGCTCAAGGCGACATTGCTGGCACCGGACGTGTTGACAAGATCTTTGGTCATTTTGCTAGTGTGTTCGGCTAGTTGGTTCTTGCTTTGTAGGCTGTGAATATTATGATTCGAAAGAGAGGGAAACTAATATTAGCGACCAAGCCGTTGGTTGTTCCAGGATCATCCTTTCCTGGTCTCATGGTAAGTCAATAAGTGCGTGCGTGCAATTCGTTCCTGGCGGATCTTGAGGATAGTTGATATCTTTGACTGGGTGGCCTGAGAGGTGTGCTTTCAGGGTTCGCAATCACACCAGCAGCTTCCATGTAATAGCGGATTCCAGTCGCATGTGATGAAGGTGCGAGCACCTTGCTATTAGCAAACTAGTCGGTAAAACGCGCCTTTGCATAGAAAGAAAGAGCAACTAGCTGCGGACTGGATACTGCTACTTCGACACCGGCTCCTCGAGCACCGATGGTGGTTATATTATTTGTCGAAGCATCCGCTTTCTCTCTCTGTCAGCATGCCAGCTATCTGGCGGGATTATGGCAGCTTCAAGCTTGAGACCAAGTGATTCAGCATTCATCAAAGGCCTGCATAACGGAAGTGTCTCAAAAGTCCGCATATCCAACTGCATCATATTGAAGAAGATATCCGTCCACATGCAGTATTTGTGCTGCCAGCTCCATTGTATCTTTCCGAGCTGCGGGATCGCTGTATCCGAGGCATGTCAACAGACTCGTACAAGTTGTAAGTGCGCGTTTGCCTCGAAGTTCCTCAACATTTGACCAACTATCGTGTTTCAGAACGTCAATTTCTCGAGTGCGCTCCAGCAGCCCCTCGAAGAATTCCTTGTCCTCGCGTTCAAGTCGTAAATGTCGTAGAAAGGCATCATGCATCGCCACCTGACCAAATCAGTTAACGTTCTGCTATTTAAAACTCTTGCATCCTCTTGGATCACTCTGAAGAAGAAGTGCGAATCTACCAGCAGCTTTTGGGTCGGGGTCTTGAGTACGCCCGCGCTCGTTATGAATCGAACCGATTGTAGCTCACTCAGCTCAATACGATCGCCTCGAAAGACTGGCGTGTCCTCCTTGTCAGTGAATAGTGTTGGAGGGCGCTCTCGCGATTCCTGGATAAGGTATTGGAGCATTGCTCGTGTCTCACGTCCAAGAGGTCCTCCTCTACCACCCGTCGTTTACCCCAGTCCAATCGGTCGGATACCAAATCAGATCTCAATTCTTTGATGTAGCATGTAGATTTAATGTGATTGTTACGGTATAAATAGAGGTTCCGGAGCCATCATCGATTGCAGGGAAGACGCCGTCATCGGATGAGCAGTGCTTTTGAAAGAAATCGACGACACGTGGAAGTAACATCTCAAAGACTGGAAATGCCTTCGATCGCTCTCTGCTTAATCCTTCCTGGACCTGTTCGGAGCTTTTCGCCTCTACCAGGTTTCAAGTTTCTCGCAAGCCCTTCCATGATAGGGCGTGAATAAAGTACTGATGTGCGGAGGCTGCTCGATTTGAGGATCAAAAGACGTGAACAAGCTCACAATTCACGACGCAAAGCTTCAAGCGCTTCAAGCGCGCCTCGCGTCTTGCAATGACGATGAGGCGTGATTAGATTCTTTCTGTGTGGAGGCTGCTCGATTTGAGGATCAAAGACATGAACAAGCTCACAGTTCGCGACGCTAAGCTTCCAAGTCAACAACCAACAATCTTGTGATCAAACACGCCTCCCGTCTTGCAATAGAGCTTCTGCATGTAAATGGTGTCACCATCCAGAGCAATTCGAAAAGATATTTTCGATTTATGATAAACTTGAATCAATCCAAATCTTCAAGAAACACAGAGCTAGTACCGCGGTACTGCTGTGCGAGCACTGATGGTGGACTGAACCTTCCTTGATACAAGGCTCAATATCTATTCTGGGTTGCTGTTGGCCAGCTTACCCTATTATGTTGTAACATCGTGATTCTTTGCAAATTCAGATCTACGATGTAACATGACGTTAGGTTTTATCGCGTTTACTGTATATCTTGCCCACTTCTTCTCGAGCGCAGAAACTTTAAACGATTGGAATGATCGCCGTTATCTAAATCAAAGCCATGAACGATTTGAGTTAGTCTGACCTTGCCTTCTTCATGTGTGGCCATCCTGATGTTCGATGATGATCGAACCAAGGAACGTCAAAGGGAAAAAACACATTGGTTGTTTTCTGAAAGTCCTTGAAAACTGGTCGACGCTCAACAGACCTTGATTCAGCAGGTTCAGCTCCTGTCCAATACAAAAGACAATCGTAAAAGGTTCGTGATGTATAAAACAGAACAAGGAAGATCCCGAGCTTCGCCACGAGCGGTTGTTCCTCGTCCACCGCAACGTCCAAAGCAGACGGCAGGGCCATGACCACAAAGGAGTTCCAGCACATCCACTCAAAGAAGTAATTTGGATGCCTACTTTTGGTCCACAGCCAGTACTTGCTTCCAGCATAGAACCCATGACCTAACACGGCCGTCTTGATGTCACCTCTTTGTCTTGCTTCCTTTTCAAACGATTGCTTTGACAAATCACTCAAATTCTCCAAAGTCCATGAAACGAGCCAACACATGAAACCAACAACCTCCAGCGGACGCAATGTGGGATGGGGATTGGTTGCTATCAAAAAGATTGGTGCAGCCAGGACCACACTGTTCGCATAAGCTTGCATCAGCGTATCATGCTGTTGCTTTAACCACCAAAGAGAAGGACTATTCGTGTGTTCATTCCACCGCGTTTTGGCGTACTGATAGCGAGAAAGATCTTCTTTCCAGTTGTATGGGAAAAACAGAAATAGAGCTCCACCTAGCATTCGAGCTCCATGCAGCAACAGCGCTGAGCCAACCAACTTTGTTCGAATACTTGAACCACCCTCGGCATACATGAGCGCATTAATTGCCAAGACGACCAATCCAGCAGGCCAACCAATATCAACATAGCTCATGTGCCCAGTGATGATAGTTGGCAATTGAACTACTGGAAGGAATAGCAAAAGTTGACACATGGCATTCCAAGCCGCGAGGCGTGTCAAAGCGTCACCCCAAGGACCAGAAACAACGCAGAACCAAGCGGCAAGGCCGTAATAGACGAGGATCTCGACGGGGTAGAAGTTTGACCCTGGCTCGACAAGGCGATAGAGTATTTCCTGTGTTGTCATCGTCGACAACGTTCCCAACAGTAAATAATGGATGGTTTGCCCACTGACCACATCAACATTGCACCAAATGATTGATTGATCATACGAAGTAACATCCCTGTGTCGGATCCAAGATCCATTCGTGGCAGTAATAGAGTAGAGGTGCCAGTAGTACCTACTGAAAAGGAACCGCTACTGTACATTAATACAGTATCTTTTCCGACATGTCTGTCCGTCGATAGGCAGAACTACCGCCATATATCTTCACACGAACTTTCTGAACATCCTTTTATCTACGTAGTAGATATATTGAAACTACTATGATCCTCCACCCAACCTCCTTGATTCCATCCCATAAAAGTTCTCCTTTTTCCTTGCTTGTGTTTGGGTCATACAGTTGTGCGCATAGCAGCTTTGAAAAAGCATGTGAGTGTACCTCAGGTTGCCGTGCTACATACAATTAAGCAGTCTTTTGGTCTTGATTCTGTCCACCAAGTTGTGAAACTCGCCTCCAGGCCCACTTTGCCCCCTTAAGCACCATTCGGCCTTCCCACCAAAGCACACGGTACCTAAACATTTTGTCAAAGCCAGCATTCAGATTCCAAGCCATATGAGCTCCAATAGCTCCTGCCAAACCATTTTCTTCATACCGTGGTACGAAAACTCTCAGGGACAGCAAGAAAGTGAATGAAACTTGAACAGCCATCGGCATCAAGCTCCCACTTACTTTCAATGGGTCAGACAGATTCAAAGTTCGAAGCGGAACCGTCCAATTGGCGACATGACTCAATGCAAAGAGTACACTAGTGAACCACGCCCACGTACTATGCCCGAAAAGCGTGACTTGGCCCTTCGGCCTTTCACCTTCCCCATCCCTGTCATTGACAGAGCGAAATAGCGATAGCACCTGTCGGAAGATCAGTTCCTCAATAATTGGAGCCACTAGGAGCAACACCAATACACTTTGAAACAAGTTCTTGTCCCCCAGAAACTCTGAACCAGCCGACAAGTCAAAGGTAAATGGCTGCAGCCAAGGCAATCTTCTTCTAAGGACAGAAATGGCATTCAAGCAGGCAGAACGCACGGATGAATGAGGAATACAGCTAGTTAACACATGGGATGGCCCTTCCACAAATAGAAAGGAAAGACTGCTTCGGACCATACCGACGGGAGCCTTCATGATCCAACGCATTAATACTTCCATTGCACCTTCAACCCACAAGATGGAGTTGACCGTTTGGGATACTGGGGGGACACCCCATTTGTCGCCAGCCCAAATGGACAGCATCGGCAACGAAATCAATGCAGGGGCCAGGAGAGCGGTCTGAAAGTACAAGGATACAAACCTGTCGTGTGTATCTTTAGCCCCCGCAACATAGTTCTGGCCAAAAGATTTTAGTGCCTTCCATGCCCCGTCGCTGTTCGTGTCTTCAGATGAAGATTGGCAGATAAGGCTCTTTCGGGGTGATTTTGCTGCAGAAAATTTGGAGCTGAATTTCAGAGTCGATCCTTTTATGAGAGGGCCAGGTGACGCGCATCCAGACACAAACCCGTTCGTTTCTGGACAAGCCACCAGGAAACCACACCAGAGCGATAGACCACATCACTGTTTTGCTCTCAGAAATTTGCGAAGAGGGGTCATCAAAACTGGTTCCACGTTCGTCTCTTTTGACTTCGAGACTCTGGGTATGCCACAAAACTCGAAAACCAGGAAAAGAGTCCTATTGCCGCAGTGGGGTTGATTCTGCTGGTATGGTAAAATAAGCAAACATGGCCATCAGGTGCAATGCCGCGAACTCTGGCCACGGCAAATGCGAACATCCCGTGACAAGTTGAAGTATTCATAGTAACAGTCGTTCAGCTAGCATGGAATTGTTCGTCAGGATCGCACTTGTCGAGCAGTCAGCGGACCGCTCTGATGCAACAAAACCTAGTCGCTGGTTCCTTACCATTGGAAACAACCCCGAAAAGAGTAAGCATGCCAAGTAACTTAGAGATACCAGTGCACTGAGATAGCCTCGATGACAAACGTGAGTAGGGCACACTGTACCCTGACATAGAAGAAGACTTGCAAACTCAGTTGTAGTTGTGCTGACCGCTTGAGGGTGATGGTCCCCATATAAATACTAGCTGGTGGGTCCACCATAAGCTCCCATTGCCTAGTAACAGTCTATTCCAGCAAGGACCAATGTCTAGCTATCAGCCCATTCAGTGGAGGCTGTCGCAATATTCTTTACTGACCAAGCGGTGTTCTAGTACTAGATGCTCTTATTGGGCATAGCATGACTTTCTATAGTAGTAGGTTAAGACGTTGTCTCACAGTTTTAGTGGACTAGCTTCAAGATTGGGTACACGTACAGTGGCTGAACTACTAGCTGTCTACATTACCAAAAGCTTCTTGACGAGGATGGAATCCCACTAGGCTTTATCTATTACCGAATCAATCAATCTCAAGATTCTGAGTGGCTACCAAGCTTGCGCCATTTAGAGGCCTTGGTCGTCTATCTCAAGAACCAGGAGGATCAAACAATTCCTAGAGCGCTCTACTAGCTCTAAGAGAGCCTCCGAGCCATAGATTAGAGTCGAGAAGGCCCCTTCTTGCTTCTTAGTGCAATACGTGGTCCTCATCTGAATTGTATTCGTAGTATGGCTTGCTCAACAGTACCTGATTATGAGACGACAGTCCGCAAATCATTATGCTGAACTGAGTCACTATCTGTTCGGCATCGCCTCGGAAAAGAGGGCTTCCTTATTTCCAGGCTGTGAATCCATATAAATGAATAGCTAAATTGTCCGTTTGGTATTATCTATGTAACAAATATGGTAAAAAGGACAGAATTTGCGATACGGTGTCTGGGCTTAACTACTTCAGTACAGAAGACACATCGTCGTATAACTATCACACCCGAATCCCCAAAGACGCTCGCCTTTCACTTTTTGATCACACTTGATATTGCATCATAGTTGTTGGTTTGACACCACGACGTTCGTGAATTGATTATTATACCCATCCACATCCTTTCTGATCCAGCCTATTTTTCTTCGCTCTGGCAGTGATGTTCGCATTATTGTGATCATTTGCCCTTGAAACGCAGATTCGTTACTCTCACAGAATGGTGTCCACAGTCTTGACGCCTCGATGCCTCGCACTCTTCTTGCTGTTTGGAGGTGTCACCTGTCAGGAGTATGGGTCGATCGTCTCAACTTACAGTGGTCTTTGTGGTGACATCTTTGGAGCGTCACCTGAGGATGGAGCCATCTTCCACCAGTGGCAGTGTCAGGCAGGCAGTGGCAACCAGCAATTTGCCTTTGTTCCCTCCGGTGACTTTTATCAGATTCAGATCCAGCACTCTTTCAAATGTCTTGGCGTTGAGAGAGCTTCGAGAGACGCAGGATCAAGGATTGTTCAAATGATGTGTGGCAATCAAGCGCACCAACTTTGGTCCGTCACCGGTACCGGTGCGAACCAGCAGATAAAGGCAAGTCACTCGAATCTGTGCATGAACATTGAGGGCGGAGGCAGTCGAGCACGAGAGAGCGGAGCCAGGATTATTCAGTGGAACTGCGGGTTTAACAACGACAAGTTCCGAGTGAATGCAGCTCTTGACGGCAAACCTTCTTCATGGGATGGACCCTACCCCATGCCTCTCGTGACGGCTGCTGCTGCGAATCTTGCAGATGGAAGAATTCTGGCGTGGTCTGCCTACGACAGGTTTTCCTTTGGAGGGTCAGGTGGAAGGACTCAAGTTTCCATCTTTGATCCTACAACCAACCAACCTTTCTACCGTAGCTTCGATCGAAAATACTCAGCATGACATGTTTTGTCCTGGTACTGCAGTCTTGAGCGACGGTCGCGTCATGGTCACTGGAGGTTCCAACGCAGCATCCGTCACGTTCTACAATCCTACAGAAAACAGGTGGTACAAGGGTGACATGATGAAACTTGCTCGGGGATATCACTCCATGACAGTGCTCAGTGATGGCTCCGTTTTCACCCTTGGTGGATCGTGGAGTGGTGGTGTGGGTGGCAAGCACGGCGAAGTGTTGAGCGCTTGCTGGTTGCCACTGCCTGCCCGACACTACCACTGGTGGAAGATGGCTCCATCCTCAGGTGACGCTGCAAAGATGTCACCACAAAGACCGCTGTAAGTTGAGACGATCGACCCATACTTCTGACATGTGACAACTCCAAGCAGCAAGAAGAGTGCGAGGCATCGAGGCGTCAAGACCGTGGGCACCATTCTGCGAGAGTAACGAATCTGCGTTTCAAGGGCAAATGATCGCAATAATGCGAACATCACTGCCAGAGCCAAGAAAAATAGGCTGGATCAGAAATGGATGGGTATAATAATCAATTCACGAACGTCGTGGTACTCCACCTTCAAGAGCTCTCTCTCTCGATTCGAGAGCTTCTTGCGTCTAACTTACCTGGCGCTGTCGACCTCATAGCTCGCAAGATGTGCTTCTACATGTATAAATGAGGTAGAGCTATGCTGCAAATCTGAAGTGGTCGGTAGCTCTCTGCTGCTACTTGAAGTAGAAGAGAGGTTGTGGACATTTATGATTCATTCATGGTCATACCGGTTTTTTGCTTCCCGGCTAATCTCTGATATTATTATCAAGTCACGCAACAACCAGAATTTTTATGTCATTCTCGTCCAGTCAAGATTGATTCTTCCGCTGAACCTGAATCGCTGGTCCAGTATGATCTCTACCTGGTGGGCTACTATGCCGATGGACAGCGTTAGATTTATAAGGTCTACATAAAACAGATGCTTGAGTGGTCCAGGGAAACAAAAGCGTCGTGGTGAAGGGATTCACCCCGAAGGCATGGGTAGATAATGTCAATAACCATGCCCACGTGACAATAATGGCCATAATACTGCGTCTGAAAACTGGATGATGCCGATGTCGCGGTCATAATAGGCTTTTCTGAGTGGCTTTACTATGGCTCAAAAGGTGAAAGGCCCACTGAATGCGCACTCACAATAGCAGATCTCTAGTAGCAGGTGACCATGCCCACAGCATCGGCTCAATTTTACTTCACAATTATAAACAGAGAGGAGCAATAGACACTCACATATTGAAAAGCTTTCAATAAACAATACACTACCAGCCAACAACTCAGTTATCTACTTCTCTTGACAGATGCATATGCTCGGAAATCACGTTAACCCACAAGATGACGATCTCGCTTGGCCCTGCGACGCAGAGGAGGGAGAAGATGATCGAAAACGTGTCCAATCCGCCAAGAAGAAGGAAAAGAAGGGCAAGAAAGAGAAGCGGAAATCACCATCAGAAACAACGCGCTCGAAAATCTCTTCGTCGGACTTAGACAATGATGCACAAAAGGCGGATGCTCATTTTGACGTCGAAATAGGTGGCACGATTCCGCAAATGGTAACTGCAACCACTACTGCTGGTGCTGGATTATCGTCATCATCCAGCAGCAACGAGAATTTTAACGCAAGTTGCGAAAGCTTAGAGATGAGTGGCACGTTTTCGCATCGCAGCGCCAGTACTGCCGGTACTGGAACAGTGTCATCATCCACCAGCAACTACAGGGGTTTCAACGCAAGCTCAGATGGTTTCGCGCTGTCTGTCGAACCAAAGCTCTCCCTCGTTGAAGAAGACTGCAGCTATCATTCGCCACGACGCAACACGGGAGGCCTCGATATCTGGTCTGGTAAATACGAGATTGAAACACAACAGCAGATGCAAGCTAGCAAGGGAACTGAGATTTTTCATCCCTACAAGAATCCTTCGATGAATGCTAATGGATTACCACCGATCTCTCCAGAGGCCTCATACGAAACTCAAAAAGTGGTGACTACAACTTCCGACGCTGGGTTTTGCTGCTGTAAATCACGAATTCGATTCATTGGTGTAATCCTCCTTTTGGGTGTCGTCGTGGGATTCGTATGTTTCATAGTCATTGGGAAACCATTCAGTCCGGAAGGGGAAAACGGTAGCAGTACCGATGGGAATACGAGCAATGGTCACACCTCGGCGTCGGGTCTCGACGTTGAATCATATATGGAGCTCTTGGCGCCTCTTTCCGATCCAGCTTCCTTACAGGACCCTTCTTCCCCACAACGTCAAGCTATCGAATGGCTGGCCAAGACTGACAACTTCACGCCCAACCCATCTCTGGAATCCGTCACCCAACGATACTCCTTAACTGCACTCTTTCACGCACTCACCTACGGCGAAGAGTCGGTCATCCCTCTTGACTGGGTGAACCCTAACACGCACGAGTGCACGTGGTCACAAGGCTTGAGCTGCAACGATCAGCAAGTTGTGACGGAAGTCAACCTGAACAATATGGGTCTGGTTGGGGCCATTGCGCCGGAAATCAACCACTTAACGGGATTGCTACAGCTGTCCTTGAGCAATAACACTCTGGTCGGAACACTTCCAGATGTGTCTCAGTTGACGCTGCTGGAACACCTTCAAGTCGAGCGAGCTGTATTGTCAGGAAGCATTCCGAGTAGTATTGGCAACCTCGCAAAGTTAACGACGCTTGACCTGTCGCACAATTTTCTGAGTGCTGCCCTTCCTCAAGAAATCTACCAACTGACCAGTCTCCAAGTCTTCGACATCGCATTTAACCGGTTGGAAGGGGAGTTTTCAGATAGCTTTGAGAACTTTGCCCAGATTCGCATTCTCAACATTCGCAACAATCGGATTACTGGTTCAATTCCCAACATATTGCCCAGTATGACGGAACTTCTGGATCTCATTATTGATTACAATCTCCTTACTGGGACTATCCCCAAGGTCTATGATTTCCTCGGGAAACGACGTGAGATGAGCGGGAGTCACAATTTTCTAACAGGTGTGATTCATCCCGACACTCCTACTGGCGAAGAGGCAATAGCTGCTTTTGATGCGTTGCTAAACGGACTCTACGGATTGACAACAGCAAATCTGGCAAGCAACCTCCTCACTGGTACAATCCCGACAAATATGCCCGTCCTTCCGGCTTTGGAGTTGATCGATTTCAGTGATAACCTCCTGACTGGTTCCGTTCTCGGGTTTGGCTCCGCTTCTGCAAAATACCTCAATTTCAACAACAACCACTTGGATGGTTCACTACCAAGATCATACGGTTCGCAGTTGGAGTATCTTGGGTATGGTGGGAATGAGCTGGAAGGCACAATTCCAACCAACTTGGGCTCGTTGACCAACTTGAACCACTTGGATCTCTCCTCCAATAAGAACATTTCGGGCACTATCCCGTTTGAACTTAGTCGGGCCACAAACTTGAGGTATCTTAATATTCAAAATGCTCTTTTGACGGGCCAGATTCCCCAAGAGTTGTTGACAAGCTTGGGCGACTTGGAATGGCTACTGCTCAACGACAATCAGTTGTCCGGAACGCTTCCAGAAAATGTGTTTGATTTTCATCTTGAACGACTGTCCTTGTCATCTAACAACTTGACAGGTACCATTCCGAGTACCTGGAGCCGACTCACGAATCTCCGTCATGCAGAACTGCAAAACAATCTCTTGCAAGGTGTATGGCCCCTTTGTGGGGCTGAGGAAAAGAATGCCCTCCTCCTCCGAGATGCCAAGGAGCTGAATTTCACTTTGGACTGCGAAGTTGCCTGTCCATGCTGCAATCCATGTGTTCCCGACCAGTAAGTCAGGTTGGCCTATGGGGCGTGTGGTAAGGGTTCTGTGGATGGATAAAATTCCAAAATGTCATTTGGAGGTATAGAATTGAGGTATGTTCGATCTCCTCGGTTGCATAGCTCAAGCTTGCCAGGTACATATTTATGTTCGCAATGTAAGATGATGGTATATCCTGTGATATAGCCTGTTGGCACTTAGTACACTGTCTAAAGGTTCGTTCGAAAGATTCCTAGCCTACGCCAACGGTATTAGATTGAGATGATCGCGAAGGTGGTTACTTGGTTACAGCGTCTTTTCGATTAACTCGACTAGCCAAATTTGCATCCAACACCGAAATTTGCCGCCAGTGTTGGGTTTCAGGTTTACACAAATCCAACATATTTTACAAAAGCTTCGATGGCGGAAGTTGGAAGCATTGACGATGCTTTGAGGGATCGTCGTGATCTTGCTGGGGGTGGAGATGAAGAAACGATCACTGTCGAAATGACGGAGATACGCGGCAAGAAGAAGCGGCGTCGATGGGACGAACGCAACGACGGTGGAACAACCATCGAACAGGAATTGGGCGTGACAAAGAAGAACCAAAAGAAGACCAGAAAGCAGTCTTCACCACAGGATGGAAATAATGACACTGTGATGATTGAAGACATGACAGAAGATGTGAAGGAGGAGACCAATAATGTAGATGATACGAAGCTCGCAGCGAAGAGCAGCGAGAATGGCAACGAAGTTGTTGTGATAGAGATCGACCAAACGCCTATTGCTGACAAGTTGGAAGAGAATGGAGACAAGGACGAGGTTGAAGTGGTTGTTGTTGAAAAGAAGATTTTAAAGAACCCTCCATACGCAGCTGCTGCCTCAGAAGGAGTACAAATTTTGGGATCCACGGGTGACAACGCACTGACGGACTTTCCGCATTCCAGAGAGCATTGTCTTGTACACCCTCAATCAGTCGACCCCACCCTACACTGTCCCAAGTGCTTCTGCTATGTTTGTGATGCGAACGTAACAGAATGCTCGTCGTGGGAAGAGCACTGTCATGCAAACTGTTCTGATTCCAAATGGAAGCGAGCGAGAGCCACTCGAGCTGCAGCTTTGTCCAAGGCTCAAAACGCGTCGCAGAACCATCGCATGTCGGTGAAGGAACTTTTCGAGAGCGTTGTACGCATCTATCCTAACGAAGTGACGCCTCCTCATCTCTTCACAACCGAGTTGCATCACTATCAAAAGCAAAGTCTGGCCTTTCTATTGGATATCGAACATCACCAGACCTCAGGACAAAAAGTGAAGAGTGGATGGCTCTGCAGCGAGGTTGGAATGGGCAAGTCGGCAGTCGTCATTGCCCTGGTCGCTACGAATTCAATGCCAGAGAACCAACAACCGAGTTTGGACGATATCAAGCTCAGACAGAAGGGGAAACGCATCAAAGTGAAAGCCACCGTCATCTTCGTCCCAGTTTCCCTTCTCGGACAATGGGAAGATGAAATCGAGAAACACGCTCCATCGTTGAAGGTCTACCGTCACCATCCAACATCAAAAATGAAGTCTGCGAACCTCGTCGATGCTGATATTGTCATTACGACTGCAACTTTCAAATGGGCGTCCGTCTTTACGAGTTCTTTCGAATTTCATCGATTGGTTTTTGATGAAAGCCACCTGATCGGCTCTTCATCGGCTCGAAAGGAAAACTTGCTGGCCTTCAAATCGGAACAGAATTGGTGTGTGACAGCGACTCCCTTCTCAACTTCGCTGAAGGATCTGGGCCGTCAGATTGAGTTCCTGGGGCTGTCGGGCGAGAAGAATCGACTGTCTGATGTAGAGTTCTTGAAACGATACATGATTCGTCATTTGAAATTGCAGGTCATTGATGGAGCGCCCGCTCTGGCCCTTCCCAAGGCAACCACGACAACGAAGATCATCCCCATGACTCATTGGGAACGCAACACGTTCAACGCCGCTGTACGTGAAAAGGGTCAACGTCCTCTGGACCGTCCAAAAATAAAGACTCGGATATTGGAGATGAGCTGGTATGCAGCTCTGGCTAAACCAATGATGTGTGAAGACTCATCCAAGATAGAGCTATTGAAGAAAGATTTGAAAGAGCTACTCAAGAGGGAAACCAACATGAGAGTCGTCGTGTACACACAGTTCTTGGAGCAGCAGAAATACGCCAAGAAAGCAATTCAATCGATGGGCATCAGGCTTTACACCTTCAATGGTTCGCTGGCCTCCCATCTGCGAGACAAATATATTCGTGACTTCCAGTCGTTGGCGGAACCAGGCCCAGCTGTCTTCCTGGTGACCATCAAGACAGGATCTGTCGGAATTACGCTCACGGCAGCCTCTCGTGTTATCCTTCTAGAACCATGCATCGATCCAGCCACGTACGTACTATTTGTGATCGATATTTTCTTCTGTGCTCTATGTTGATTGAACTCTTTTCCTCTCCAGCGAACACCAGGCTGCAGGGCGTATTCATCGTCTTGGACAGACGCAGCAGGTTGGTGTCACGAGATACGTGTTTGAAGATAGCTGCGAGTCCAACATTCTCAAGTTGCATGACAAAATTGAGAACGGGGAGATTGAATTCGCCGCTGGTGAACTTCCGCGTGCTGCAACCTCTGTCCTGAAAGTATCTCCCGGTCCTGTATCTTCCACATGGTTAGCTGAGAGAGCTAAACAACGCACAGCCAAAGAAGCGGAACTGAAGTCGGCACTAGAGATTCCAATGAGAGTACCAGGTAAAACTGTTGAAGCCAAGGTGGCAGACGAGAGAGGCCATCGCAAAAGGATTCCAGTTGCTGTGAGCGCTACCTCCACTACTGTCAAGAGAGCTTCTACTACATGCTGTCAGAAGACATGTAAGAACACGGCTGCAGAATCTTGCACGAATGACGCCTGTTCACTCTGTTGTCGTGCCCACGGAAACCTTTTCTGTCGGCGACATAAGAAGCAGAAGGGAGATACGAAGCCGATCTAACGCACCATCATTGTAAGCACCTGCAGACATAACTTATATTTGGGGGCGCGCGTTATTAGACTACTGAAGTACCTTCTGCACACTAGATCGTATACCAGAAAGAACAAAGAACACAATACCAGTTAGTTACTACCACGACTCGCACACTTCACGTCATAGGTGGCAAGAAAAGAAAACATTCCAAGAAAGAGGAACGCCTGGCCAAGCATCTACGTTGTGCTGGAGTACGCGAGTTCAGACGCCAATTGGAGGAATTGCTCAAATAGAGTTAGAGAGGCGGGAATTTATTGGGGGACAACTCTCGCCGGGAGGTCAACTTGGTGAGACGTCTAGAACTTTTGGGAGGAGACCAACAACCAATCAAACTCAAAACGGTGATTGACGTCTCGCTACAACCAAGCTCACGATGTTCACTTAGATCTTGCGGTTTCTTCGATGCTCCTGGAGGTCGTAGTAGAAGAAGGTAGCAACTTGAAGGCATGGGGTGAATCGGTCAAGGCGTCGGCATGCATCTATTCGCCGCCTAGTCTTCGCAAGGGAGTTGCTACTATGTATGATGGCGGATGGGGGGGGGGTCCATCAGACACACGCTGCCAAATTAAAATCTTAACCGCATTCAAACGTGTGAACAGCCATAATATTGTAAGGGTAGGAAAATAGACCGTACCGTGATGGGCAAGAGTGGGAGATCGTCGGAGGCGCAGTATTGCGTACTATGAGGTTGGAGCTAGATAGATCCAGAGATTTCTGCTCTCTCTACTCGTACTCGTTTGAGGGTCTAGAGATACTCGTTTGAGGGTCTAGGAATTTATGAAGGAACAAAAAATGTGTCGCACGACTGACAAGCGTCGCGGCCTAAAACGCTTTACAGGTTGTCGCGGTCACAGATACAAAATGTATGCCCTTATTCATGACGAACAATAAGACCTGCCATTATAATGGTCACAAATTGAATATTTATGGCACCTTGATTTGCCAACTTATAGCCATTATTAACAATGCCTCCGAAACGCAAGACATCCGCCAAGAAGAAGCAGAATGCACGCATTGCTGTTGCGCCGTCTACAGCTAATGCAGATACCCAGGAGAAGAAAGTAAGCCAGGAGGAGGCGTCGATTCGAAAGCTCATCCAACTAGCTGGAGAGGATCGCCTGGATGCCAAGCGGTTGGCAAAGTATTGTCCAGATATGGCGCAGGGACTTCGAGACGGCAGTGTAAATCCCGAAGACGTCATACTCACGTTGATTGGAGAAGATCCCGAGCGCGCGATTATCTATAGTGGCACTACTGCAGATGATGCTCCTCTATCTGATGAGAAGCTACTCAATAACATGATATCAGCGCTTGCAGGATATACCCTTCCCGATGAGGTTGACCAGGATATTCTCTGGAACTTCGCGGGCGATCTACGGAAGAGCATGCTGACAAAGCATGGTGAAGCATTTTCTCCTCTTAGCTCGAGTCACCGACGAAAAAAAGCGCTGGCAAAAACTACCCAGTTGGCCTTTGTCGAAACTTGGCCAGTCTGGGAGAGGCAAGTCTATCCGGAGCTCAACCGCTATCTGCAAAAGCCATTTCGAACGGCACGCGGGCTGTACGAAGCTCCCTTGCGAAGTTACATTAAGATTGTCGAAACTGTAATGAGTGTGAACTTTGATAGTTGCAAAGGAATGGACAAATTCTTTCGAGCCGACCACGCTTCCCAGCAGGCGAGCAAAGGCATTTTAGAAGGACTGGATCGCATTAACCAAACTTGCTGGGAATGTGAAAAGGCTGCAAAAGATGATGGTGCGGAACACCAACTCATGGTGTGCAGTCGCTGCAATACAGCTGCGTACTGTAGTGTGGCATGCCAAAAGAGGGCTTGGTGTGGAGGACACAAACAGAAGTGTTCTGTTCTAAAGCCTAGAATGGAAAGGTTGGAGCAAATGCTTCGACAGGTAGATAATGCTCTCAAGATCAACAACGGTATTTTGCATGACCTGCAGCTGTCGCTTTACATGGACCACCATGTCGTCGCAAAGCAATTCGAAAACCCAGTACCGATTGTCACACCAAAAGACTGTGGAATCGAGAACCCTATCACTCTGAAAGGCCCTTCTATGAAGTTTTATTACGAGAACTTGGAACGCATTGCCAAGGGAGAATGGTGGATCTTTGGAAATCCAGTCAAGTACAACAAACGCCAACCGCCACAGGATCACTCTGCATTGGAGCTCGTTCTGTTTCTCTCGGTTGCCAAGTTCTTGATGTACGACGTGGTTACCTATGCAAAAAAGCTCAACTTTGACCTTTCGACAGCTTTTGACCCATTCACGACGAATCCATGGATGCGCTGTGAGGCTTTGGGCGTAGAAATGCAGCTCGTGCTGGGGCGGAAAATGTCTGCCTCGACGTTTCTATCGGCGTACCACTGCTTAGCTAAGAAGAGATTTGATTGTCGCGCCGATCAAAAGAATCACAAAGCACAGGTGATGCAAGGCTTTCGTAAAGCGCTCCACAAGTAGTAGAGGATGGGTGAGTCGTCATAGTTTTACGCGAGCACTACCAAAAGTTAATGCTCGATTAGATCTGCAGATCTTGCTCAAAAAGCTAGAGCAAGAGATCGTAAACGCAGTAAGGTTAGAGCTAAATCAATAGATCTCATTTTGTTGTCACCTCTTTCACTTTCGAACTTCTTTCTGTATTTGCTTGCATCACACGATTCAAGATGACATCCTCTTCTTCCAATTCATCAGCTTATCTCGAACAAATCACTCAAGTAGCATCAGTAGAACTCTTGGATGCATCTCATGGTGTGCTCGGAGAATTGATTGATCCGTCCATTGTCTTGCAAGGTCTTCAGCTGAGTGACAACGTGGGTAGTCTTGATGATCCTGATGCAGCCCAGGCAACTCAAGCCATGCACAGCTTTACGGCCGCCGGCGGCGGCAATGGGATTCCCATTGAATTCGACAATGTCACACCGCATTCTATTAGGGTCAGGTGGATGGACGAACAAGGAAACGCCACGCTGATTGGAACTATCGATCCGTTCGATCAAATAGTGCAGTACACTCGCTGTGGCCATTTGTTTGTCTTGTCAGCAGTCATGACGATGCCAGCTGATGAGCATCTGTTGGGAGCCTATCGAATTCGCATGAAGTGTCCGAGTGATTCTCCCCATCAGTTGGTCGTGGAAGAAGAAGAAACTACAGTCCAAAGCAAGTTCAACTTGGAAGCTCTCGTTGCTGATCCCACTGGACAGGATGAATTGGTCATTGCGGCAGCTGCTTTAGACAATGCAACAACAAACAATACAGCAAAGACAATCAAGACGCTTCATACTATTGTCTCCAATCTACTGCAACATCCCAATGATCCCAAATACCAATCGCTTCGCAGTTCCAATCCAAAAGTACAATCCACGCTTCTTCAGAACTTTGCCGCTAAACAGATCCTCTACAACATTGGATTTCGAGAACATAAGGATGAAGATCAGTGGAAATACCAACCCGACTCTAATCTCCATGCCATTTCGAAACGACTGATACAAGCGAAAGAACTGCTGGATGCGTTGTCAGCGCGCTCACAACCTGGCTTTGTTGCTGAACTGGCGACTCCTGCAGTTTGGCAAGGACCGATATTGAATTCGAGTCAAACCAATGCTAACGTGAGAAGGTTTGGTGCGCCAGGATCGACTCATTTTTTGTCTGACGATGAAAAGTGGGCGCGGGCGGAACGCAATCGCAGGCGTGGAGGACGGGGACGGAGACCGAATCCCGGCAGTGCTCCCAGCAGCAATGGCAAGTGGGGGCGGTAATAATGATGTACAACGTTAAAAGTAGCTAGGCATCAACTGTTGCCTGTAGAAAGTCTACATTAACATGCTTGGAATCTCAAAGCTCTAGAGCTTATTCTGTCGACGATGCTTTGCACCACAATTACTTGATCGTTCATCTTGTTGACATGGGTGATGCGTTTCACCCTGTTCTCACACTTCACTCAATGATTCGGCCTACCATGCCACTTGCTTCCAATGCCTTGAGTCCCCGTGGGTGCCCAGCGTACATGACCGCAACCTTTGGGGAACTGCTCGGCTTGAAGGCAAATATGCCAGATACAGCCCTGGATGGACACGACACTGCATCCGTTGGGAGAACTGGAAGATGCAGCTCCTGCTGTACGGACCCCAACTTCACAGGCTTTGAAAATGTGCTCCAGTTGGACAGGGCACCAAAGAGAGAACGACTTTGGAAGTGTTCCCAAGACGTCATGGGTTCTGTGCGCGGTCGTCGTTTCAGGGCAGGACTTTGAATCTCATGGACTGCGAGGCGAATGTCGGATGCAGACGCGTAATCGTCTGGTCGACAGGTCAAATAGTTGAAGTAGCATCCAGCATCCGTTTCGAGACAGTTAGGAATCTTTCCGCGAAAGTTCATTGCCATGATACCTTGATCACACTCCACGGACTTGAAACACTGAGCCGTCAGAATATCGTTCGTTGAAACAAAGGATGGTGTATTATCATCGGATGGTTTGGCATGCATCTTCAACTGAGCACTCCCAAGACGTTTTTTCTCCTGCAGCCATTCCTCGTTGATCCAAAAGAGTTTGACGCTGGTGGGCGGCCCCATGATGAGCGACGTGAGTATTCCCGTCACAAACCGAAACAGAAATCCAGGTGACGGGTCACTTAAGGCAGACGCTTGAGCTTCTCCACCCAAGGCTTCCTCCATCAGCTCTGGAATCTCTGGTTTACGCTTTACATTGAGGGCTACCAGTGGCTGGTCTTCACTCAACATGTTGTGTAGAGCGTAGTACGTATGCCCATCTCCAACGCAATGCGCCAAACTTGTGATGAGGGCAAATCGACCCTTTGGGTTCTGGCTATCTGGGACCAGAGAGACGCGAAAGAATGGTTCATCGTCCTTGTCCAACAGTTGAAATGATTTCTTCACTAGAAGAGGCTCTAGCAAGTTCTGCAAATCTTGGTAAGGACTGCTTCGTGATATCTTTACCGTTGATGATTCCTTTTCCTTGCTGTCACCACAGCAAGTGAAGATTCTCGTGGCTTCCAGGTTCTTTGAGGTGGGATCATATACAATGGATATCTCTCCGTTGCGAGTGGCGAGTCGTCCTGCAATCCAAGGATTTCGGTCCAAGATTTGACTGACTTTATCCCTCACAATATTTCGGACATCATGTATGTCTCCCTGATACCACGTAATGGTCGATATGGCAGCTACGCTGTTGATCATCATGCCTGACGTTTCAACCGGTAGCATCTTGATGACAATCTCATTTTCATTCCTTACTTTGTTTGCTTGTTTGTTGTTTCGTTGTGCAAGGAGGTAAATGCACGTGAGTGCACCGACTGCAGCAACAGTTGAAACAGTTAATGGACGCTGGATCCCATCCCTCCAGTTCGTACTGCCGAGCTTCATCCCACACTGAATGCTGACACAAGATTTCGTATGGGTATCCTCGTAGCGCTGTCCGCTTTCTCTACGGCGCGTTCGTTCGATGAGTCGACAGATCAACAGTAGCGAGTGAACAAGCTCAAAGCTCCGACCAACAAGGGGAGTCACACACGGAAATTTCGATTGGGTCGGGAAACCGTTATTTTTACAGGTCAGCCTCCAAACACTGTTCAACACCTGCTTTTTTACACACACCGTGCCTGCTACTGTACTGTACTTGGGAATTGTTACTAACATGATAGTATCATTAACATGCATGGACGCATTCAATGCAAGTTGC
>JAVCKV010115808.1:0-19720 GCA_032274145.1 Herpochondria borealis | reverse complement strand
ACGAAGGAGGACTGTGAACAGGCTCTGGTGCATTTCCGCCGCATGAATTCTGGTCAAGTGGATGGGACGCGCCGGACGCAGCCGTGTCTTGAAGTCACGGCAGTGATGAACGAGGAGGGCTACGGAGTCTAAAATGCGACTCTTCAGTCCTTGCGAGTCGGACTGGCGCAGAAGCCGGTCGAGAAGTGGATCCCGGTGCGCTCGTCCTTCAATGCGGCTCAGGAGGCTATGTCTCGCCATGCCTCTGAAGTCCATCAGATGACCGTCTTGGATCCCGACGGGGGAATTAACCGTATTCCTTGGGTGTCTCAAGAGGCGAATCACCTTCCTGGACATCCGGTCGGAACCTCGGCTTTCATGGAAGTCGAGGACGAACCTCCGAATCCTTCTCCGCATCGCAGTCTCCGCCTCCCGCGAGGTCTTGGCCTCGTCCGACTTGGTGGCTCATGTCCGAGTCTGTGGAGTCGATGAAGACTCTGTTTTTCAACCTCCGATCCTCCTTGACTGCGCAGTCTGGGGAGACTCTTTCTTCTCTTTGCCAAGTCTTCGAAGCCTTTCGCGAGCAATTGACCATCTTCAACTCGTTGCGTACACGTCTCTCAGCTGCAGAACAGTCGGGTTGGCGTGCCGTCACGGCGATGCACGTGGCGGAAGCTCAGATGTTGACTGCTGAGACACAGGTGACTGCCTTGAGCGACTCCCTGCGTGCTGCTCAGCCGACCGCTGCTTCGTCTGCAAATCAGCTGGCGTCCACGCAGTGTTGGATTCAGGCTCTTGAGTCTCGCGTCGCCCAGCTGACCCAGGGGAAGTCGTCCTCTAAGGGTCTTCGTGAGTCGTTCAACCGGCTATCTGGCGAGTTGGCGGCTGCTCAGGCCATCTGCCGCATTGGCTTCTCAGACTTTCGAGCGGACGGTTCAAGCGCGGGACGAGTCCTTCTCGCGTCTTCGTGAGGAACTGTCGGGTAAGGAGTCCGAGTTGCTCACCCTCCGGTCTGTAGACTCTGCGGCGCACGAGCGCGAGATGTCGGCTCTTCAGAATTGACTAGAGGAGACCCGTTCCGACTGAGATGGTGCGCATTCCCGTCTTCAAGGCTTGCAAGACCAGCTGGATCAGGCCCAGGAGGCTTTTTCTGCGGCTCATCGGAACGCGTTCGGTGAGACTGTTGGGTCTTTGCGTAGCCAGCTGCGAACGCTCAGTAAGAGCCTTGCGCGTGCCGATTCCGCCCACGAGCGTGCAGTCCTTGAGGTCACTGCTGCCGACGCCAATTGTCTGTCGTCTGAGGTGGCCTTGAGTCAGTTCAACAGGGAAGTTAGCGCGGGCCTCAGGGGTATTACGGCGCGCTTCTCAAGAGCCTCGCAAGGAATTGCCTCCAGAGCCATGGATGCCGTCCAAGAGGCCGCTGACCATGCGAGCGCAAACTTGCCGGAGGATGAAAATCCTCCCTCGTCGGTTGGGGATAAGCGTCCGCGTCGTGAGTAGTGATAGCAGTTGGTCCTGTTTTAGTCGTCTTTTGTGTAGTCTTCCTTTGGGTCGTATGCTTCTAGTCTTAAAATGATGTCTTACTTTTCCGTCTGGTTAGGCTTACTTATGGTGTGGAATAGGGTCAGTTAATCCCTCCCTTCTTAGGCCGACGACCTCGTCGGCTCCAAGTAACAGTATTTTTTAGTCTATGATGCGTGGAACCGCTCCAGCATGTTGTGCGGAATGTTTGAGGCTGGTTCCCATGTGTCATCGTAGGCTTTGTAGCCCGACCATCTGATTTTGTAGACTGCGCCTGTTGGAGTCTGGCGAGACGCCACCAAATTATTCACGACGTGGCCCTTCTCAGGTTCTTTTTCTAGGCTGTTGCTGTCG
Organism: Herpochondria borealis; assembly: GCA_032274145.1. Taxonomy (NCBI): domain Eukaryota; phylum Rhodophyta; class Florideophyceae; order Ceramiales; family Ceramiaceae; genus Herpochondria; species Herpochondria borealis. The sequence continues at coordinate 17,866 of JAVCKV010115808.1, read as the reverse complement.
TCTTTTAATTCCCTGGAGCCGATGCCTGTTTGACTAGGAAGTAGTTCTTCAGGCTCATGAGACGATACCAGTTATTCCTTGTTAGAAGGTGTAAATTGTTGTGACGGTGGGTCCGATGCATTGCCTTCTAAGTATGTTGCCAGACGGTCATGAGGGGGATCAGCCTCAAGAGCTGGGATTTCTGACGGGTCAAGATTGCTGCCTGTAATAGACGAATTCGAGAGAGTCTGGAAAGACTGTTGCTTGAGTAGGCGGGGTACTAGGCTTTAAAGTCGTGTGGTCCAAATGCGGGGAGCCTTCGTGAGGCGGTCGATCGAGACCACGTCTTCTATGTTCTCTTTCACGACTTTAACCGTTTCGCCCATGACTTTCAAGACTTTGTAGGCTGCATGGGTCTTATTATGAATTTTACCTTTTGGCTCGTCAGAAATTCTTTGGGCCATGGTTTGCCCAAGGGAGGGAGGATTGTCTAGAAAGACTTCGTCACCTGTTGAAAGACTTATGATACTCTTCACCTTACGGTCATGGTACTTCTTGTACTTGGCCTGTTTTTCTTCCGTCCGTTCGGTCGCCCTTTTCAGGAGTGCCTTGGTCCGTTCCATGAGGCAGAGACGGGCTTCTCTAGGCGTGATGACTTCTACCTCTTGTAGAGGGTCTTTATCGTTGACAATTATGCCGGGCGGATGACGTGTGAGCACCAGGCTGAAAGGAGTCTCGTGAGTCGTCCGGTGAACCTGAATATTGTAGGCGTAGGTAAGCGGCTGGATGAGTCGCTCCCAGTTATTGACGTTATCGGCTATGCAGACGCGCAGGCGTGTGACCAGGGAGTGGTTATACCTCCCCGTCTGCCCGTTCCCTTGCGTAGGCTGTCCTAGTCAAGTGTTTCACGCCTAACAGAAAACAGACGCCTTCGAAAAACTTAGCAACGAATTGCGGTCCAATATAGGTCAACAGATGAGTTGGCATCCCGTATGGATGACCCAGTGCTCCACGAAGGCAATTGAGACCGAGAATGCAGTAGTCGATGAGAGAGGGGTCACTTGTGCCAACTTGGAGAACTGGTCGGTTATTACCAAGATGTCTGTTGAGCTGTTTTGCGCCTTTGGAAAGGGACGGAGGAGATCCGTGGATAAGAATTCGAGCGGCTCCTTAGCCGTAAATAACTTCATAGGCTTTTGGTTTCGGTACCTTGTGCCTATGGCTTCGGCGCATTTCCGACAGTCCTTCGCGGTCTGAACCACGTCGTTCACCATTTTTGTCCAAAATTAACTGCGTATTAAGGATTCGTACATCTTAGAGCCACGAGGGTGCCTGGCCAATAACGGATAATGGGCCAAATAATGGACTTTTGGCTGAAGAGACTCGGGAACGACCGTTTGGACTGCTCCGACTAGTGGAGACTAGCCAACGAGGACGCCATTGTCTTGAAGTCTGAACACGCTCGACGTCTTGTGAGACTCGGCGATATAATGCTGACACAGACAGTCCTCCTGTTGCTCGGCGAGTAGTTCGTCTATTGCAATGGGTTCTATGTCCGATTGGTCTTTTTTAAGGGCGATGAATTCTGGGAGGCCGGGGTCGTGCTTCGATGCGTCTTCGAAGTAGAACGCCTGGAAAGTCGTCCATTTTTCTTCACCCTATTTCCCGTCTTCAGAGGCCTTGGTAAGCTCGTTGAGCGAGCGCTATGACAGGGATGTCGTCATCAATGTCCTTTTGGTCGAGACCGGCTGTACGAAGTCAGGACATCGCGTCCGCAGCTTTGTGCTGCGCACCTGGTCGGTGGTTGACTTCGAAGTAGAACTCTTGGAGTTGTAACCTCCAGCCTTGTAGTCGACCAGATGCATCGAAAAGACTCATTAGCCAGCGGAGGGCGTCATGGTCGGTTCGAATGGTGAACCGACTACCTTCCAAGTACGGCCGTAAAGTTAAGACTGCCCAGAAGATTGCTAAACACTCCTTCTGAGTCGTTTTGTAGTTCTGTTCAGCCTTTCGTATCGACCGAGACCAGTATCCTATCGGCTTTGGAGTCTTTTCGTCATGTTACTCCTGGAGGAGCATGCAGCGCACTTCGAAATCGCAGGCATCCGTGTCGACGGTGTACGGCTGTCCCAGTTTGGGCAGATCCAGTATGGGTTGTATGACCAGTCTCGAATCCAAGTCTTCGAAAGCCTTCATCTCCCCGTCTGTTAGTTCTCCCCACTTCTGTGGTTTGCCTTTATCTATCTTTCGATTTAGAGGCTTCGCGAGTCGAGAGAAAGTTGGGGACTAATATTCTAAAGACGTTTGACCATCCCAAAAAGGACCGTAGTTCTGTCAAATTACGAGATTGAAGGGCCTTTTCCACGGCTTCTGTAGCCCTGGTCGCGACTTCAAGTTTCCTGGGACTGACCACGTGGCCTAAATAGTCGACTGAATCTTTGAAGAAGTGGCATTTTTGCAACTTCAGAATCAGGCCTGCCTTGTGCATCAGATGTAGTACCGTGTCCAAATGGTCAAATTGTTCTTCCGTTGTGACTGAATAGACTATGGTATCGTCTAAGTAGACGAGAGCGTATTACCATTTATCGGAGGCGATAATCACGTCCGCTGCGCGCTAGAACGTGCCAGGGGCGTTCTTGAGACCAAAGAGCATTCGCATTAAGCGGAAGAGACCACTGTGAGAGTTGAATGCAGTCTTTTCTTTGCCTCTTTCAGCCATTGGGATCTACCAGTCGCCTGAATTGAAGCGTCGAAAAGACTGTCGCCTCGCTTAGATAGTTCGTCCATGCGGGGAATGGGGTATGAGTCTCTTACCTTCATGGCGTTCAGTCTCCTGTATTCGACGCAAAACCTGAGGGTACCATAAGGCTTTGGTACAAAGAATATTGGAGACGCCCAGTCCTTGTTTGCCGGTTCGATTACGCCTTTGTGTGACATAGCCTTTATTTATTTGCGTTCCAACTCGCGTTGAGTTAGACCCGCGCGATATGGGACCTGATGTACGGGCCGCTAATTGGGCAGGAAGTCGATGTGATGATCCGTCGCTTTGACTTGTCGTAAATGGCCGCTTCACATCGTCTCGTAATGCTCCAATATACGTTCAGTCTTGTCCAGAAGGTCTTCAAAATTAGTGCCGAATCGGACTTTTTCGCGCCAGTCTTCATCGGTCCATTCCTTGCTTTTAGCCTGGTCATCTCAATTGACGGTCTTAGCTCGGATTGCGCGTTTTTATTTGTATAGTCTCATAAGTTCCCCTCCCCTTTGTATCGGGAAGACCGGCCTCGGCCTTCAAGACATTTATGGATGGGGTATCGTCGGGGACTTCTGGAGTCTGAGAAAAGTCTGGAATAGTCAACTGCATGTGGGGCACATGTTGGGCCTGTGCAACTTGCATGTGTTTCGGTACGTGCACGGCCTTGCCCGTGAGGTTGGCTATTAAGACGAAGAATGGGCGTTCTGGATTAATATCCATTATTCCGTGGGCTACGAGATTCAAACGCTTGGAAAATGGCTTTTCGAACGGTGTGATGATTACTAAACCGGGGACTTGGCAAGTGACCATCAAGAGCGTTTGAAACCATGGTTGAAGCCATTTGGCTTGTGCGAATCGTATAGTCTTTTCCACGTGTCCGTGGTGGTCCACCAGTTCGTTGAAGGCCGAGTTTAACTCGGAGGTCAAGACTAGGGATCCATGAGTTTCGCATTCGTCTTCAAAGGCCATCGTGATGTCCGGCTGGTCGATGGCCAGAATTGGCACCGGGTGATAATCTGGGGGGACAATCCGCTGTTCGATGGGAAAAAATCCCCATGACAAATTTGTCGGTGAATGGTGTTCCTACCAGTACACGTGTGGATAAAATTGCGAACGACGCCGAAGCGAATGTTGAATCGTAAGTCGTCCATCCTCAAGAACAGGCGGACGACACCAAGAATGTCCAACGAAGACCTTTTAGCCGATTTCACGACGTTTCCAGTATACGGCTCCACAGTCGTCTGCCATTCGCGTGGCAGGAACCTGGCGCACACCAGGTTCATGTTTGCCCCTGTGGTGACTTACAAAGGCGTGAAAAGCATCAGCTCGGGTGTCAATCCGAGGCTGGCTGTGAAGTTTTAGTTGTTCGCCGTCAATGGTCATTGTTCTTCCTCCGACTCGAGAGGCAATTCGACTGAATAGTCTTGGTATGATTGTGCCATATTAGTCGAAGGGAGATTTGTTGAAGATTCAGCAGTCGTTACGGACGCCGCCTCGCCCGGTGGGGTGAGGTCTATGACAGTGATTTCTGAGACTTCGGGAGGTCCTCATGTAGAGGCGGGCACCTCTGGGTTGGGACTCAGGTCGGGAGGACGCGGAGGAGGTGGATTCCCATCAGGCTCCGCGTCTAGTTTCCCACCTGGGTGGAAGTCCCGTGAGTCTGGGTAGCCGTAGCACCTCCTTTTGTCCAACTCGGCGTTTTTTTATAGCCTTGGCATCGGTTTTTGTTGTACCGAGGGCCTATCTCTCGACGGGGTTTTTCAATGAGCTGATAATTCTACTGCCGGAATTTCAAATAGTCTTCGGTGTTATCGGCTGTTAAGTACCTGCACTTCTGAGTCGCGTTATCATTGCCTAAACAGACTCGGCAGGTGTGGTATTGTCCCGGTTGACCCGGAGAGGCGCTTGCTACACCAGCTGCTAAGATTTCTTCGAACGTCTGGACGGCTGTTTTAGACGGATGTTGCTGCGACAACGCGACTTGAAGAATGCGATCTCCTGAGTGCTTCGTGTCATTTTTTTCGTCTTTCTTTCCGTCTTGTGAGCCATGATTCCGCCCTCGCCTGTTCTGAGTCGATGCGCCGCGGTCTGAACCGGGCGACTTGTGCCTCTTGGAGTCTGCAGTAGTCGTTGTTCCGGTAGAATTCGGCTGCATTTCTTCGACGCTTTCGGCATAGCGGGAGATTTCGTCCAAAGATGGGTTGGCGAAGCGGGACAAGTTATTCCTGACAAAGCCTCGGATACATAGACGGAGGTCGTTTAAAAATACTTCTTTGGAAATATCTGCTGGGAATACGTCGCCGGTACGCTGCGCGTATGTTACAGCGTTCATCTAATTTGGCTTCTTGTAGTCAGTCACTGTCGCGTGCGCCTTTGAAAGGATCTCGTCGGTTGCATACTTCGTCAGCAGGAGTTTTGTAAGGCCTGCATAAGTCGAAACCATCTGTCTTTTTCTGTCCTTGCGGACTTCCCTTCGGGTTTGACCCCTCGACTTCAAAGCCGTGCGCACTGCGCGCTTCGGGGCTCCCTTAAGGTATTACTGGAAAAGCTGCGTCGCCGTAGCTTCTGTAATGAGATTTTTGTCGCAAGCCTCTTTGAAAGTCGTTAACAATTGTATTACGGCCACAGGGTCAGGTCCGTCAAACGTCAAACCGTGTATTTTAACGTCCGCCCGTTTGCGGTATTTCGGGACTCTGGAAGACTCTTTGCATCCATAGTCGGTCGAACGATCTTGTAGGCGATAGGTGCGATAATCCACCGCCGACTTGAAGAGACTATTCACCCGCTTGAGAGGCGTGAGGTTATCTTCCTTATCCATCTCGGTAGCCTTCTTGTTAGCCTTCGTTAGTCGTTTCTTCTCCTTGCAAGACTTTTTCTCGGATTTTGTCTCCTTAGTCGTTGTGGCGGCTGACATGGCTTCCGATTTTCTGTCACGGTGGGAAGACTTGCCAGCCAATGATGACTTAGAAGACTGAGATGACTTTTTAGACTTCTTGTTAATTGAGGAATTGGTCGACGATGAAGATGAGGTTGAAGTAGATGATGAAGAGAAGTCGTTCTTCTTCTTCCTTTTCGACTTCTTAGACTTCTTCCTAGAACAACCCTCCGAGGAGCTGTCGTCCAGCGGGCTGCTCGGGCCACCGCGGCGAGGATGGTCTGAGTAAGGCGGATTTGGCGACATGACTGAAAGCCACTGATGGGCTTTTGCATATGCCTGAGTCTGTGGATTCAATTCCTTGTGTAGGATGTTCCTGACTACTTGAGGCATTTTGTCGCGTATGAAAGCGTCCAATTGGTCCTGAAACCGACTTTGGAGACCGTCCGTAGCCTCGAACCGACTGAGAAGACTTTTGATGAGGTTCATCATAATATCTGGCTCGTCTATGTAGTCTTTAAAGGATGCTGTGAATATACTGTGTAGTTCATCGAGGAAGTTGGGGCCATTGAGGGGCTCAAGGGTTTGGCGCATAGCATCCTCGACGATTAATGCCACACCTTTTTGCATCATTTCGACAATTTTGTCGTGAGCCTTCTGGTGTAAGGTGCCTAGCGACTGAGAAGACGGAACGTTCCAATGAGTAGCCTGTGAAGACGGTATCCCTGTATCTGCCCTCTAATGCCTAGTTGTTTGCGGGTAGGGATCCGGCCGGTGGCTGATAAGACGTTCGCTAGATTTTTCATATTGCGGGGGTGAGGGAACGGAGGTCAGTGCCCAAATTACGTACTACTTCGACTTGAGAGGCTGTTAATAATTGCGTCGTCGGAGGGGGTGGGTTTGTCACGTCCACCTCGTCCCTTTGCGTAGACGACTGGCTAGCCTGCGTTACAAGTTGTACACTCGTCTGAGAAGCCATGTTTGCTTGAGACGACGTCTGTTGAGGCTGCCTTCTCCGGGATACCGATAACTGGTTGGAAGTTGACGGGGTAGGGACGTCTCTTGAGTCTGCCTGTTTAGCTGTGGTAGGGAACTCTGCGGGAGAGCCTGGGTGGCTCTACTGATTTCAGTAGACTCTTGGGTGGCAGCGGCCAATATGGCCGCTGCTTGGAGCCCCGCCGAACTTCCCGCTCCCCGAGGCGGCTGCTGTGCCGTCCGGGTGAGGTTCTCGGGGTTCGTGAGCGGTGTCACCAGAAGCTGGCCTGTAGACCCCGATTGGCGAGGTGGGCCAGGAGCGCTGAGAGCTTGACTGGAAGACATGTCTTGGTTGATAAGTTGGCTGATCAGTCCTTTTTCGGCGTGATGGTCTTTTCAGTTTTTTCGCAGCGGTCGATAGAAGAACGTGGGTTGCGCTCTTCTAGGTTGGGAGACCAAATGAAGTAAAGTAGCTTACGGAGTCGTGAGATTGAACGTAGCGGACGCCTTTTGTTGCCTCGGAAGCTCACTCGGCGTAACTCGAGGGACTGGGGTGGGACACTCGCACTTTAGATCCGGGAAGATCGGATGCCCCTCAACCAAGAAGGGTCGAGAAGCGGTCCTCGGTTTATATGACTCTCCAGAGTCAACACATTTATTACGGTAAGCATCTAGTACTCTAAATACTCTAAAAACCAGGAAGAGAGGGGGTACACTGAAGAGGGGAGCTAAGCGGGCTTACAGTCGACTACAGTAGTCCAGGTACAGGGGGGAAGCAGTCTCCAGAAACTATACATGCGAAGGGGAATACAGCTGGGTACAGCGGAGTGGCCTAAACCAGCCATATATGGACCCCAAGTTTCACGGTCCATCCGGCATGGTTTGAATAATCAGACGATAGGGTTTTGCAGTAGCCCGACCGGCCACTGTATTACACGATCCTTGATACCGTGTAAACCACGGCGGTGAGCACCTGAATTCGCAGCAGCGCGAGTGTGTGGTTGATCCGCAGCGGGATGTCGTCGATGATTTGGGTCGTATTCTTTGCGCATGCGAGAAAGTGACGGAACTGAGTAACAATGTGGAAAAACCTCGCCATAACCTGGGCCTCGCTCCTAGCCGCTCAAGTCGCTATTTCTAAAGCTCTCGCGACCATTTTCCGGGCTCTTCTCTATCCCAGCGGCGTCTTCGTGATAACCGATCTGATGAAAATGGGTACTGAAACCGACCCGGTAACCGACGCGTTACCAACGTGGCCATGTAGAGTAGAGAAAGGTGTAGTTGATTTTGTGCGGTGGTCGTGTTTTTCGATATAGGTGTGCACTGGGCGTTCGGAGATATGCTAAGGTAACGAAACCAACCGAGCGACAGTTTGTTGCGCGTCGGGCTTTTGCAAACTTCCTTCCATGTTTTCTGGAGCGGCCACGCAGCCGCTATAAATTGACCGTCCATTTGTTCGCGTCGCGCAGAGGTCTGAGTGACTAACTCTGTTTTCTTACTGACAAGACGTCGGATAGTGATCTGCGGGACTTAAAATTCACTTTTTATCATCTCTCATCAGATTGCGCAGTTACTTATGGGATTAACGCGCCTGTCTTGGTCTCATTATATTGCGCAGTTATCTGCGCGAATAATAAAATCGCCTTACACACCATCTACATCATGTCGCGGGAGTATCTGCGCGTAGAGCTCTCTTCATTTTCATAAGCATCGTCATCGTTATAATTATCATCATCATAATCATCAGGTTCGTATCGGGCCTCTTTCTGCACAACTGCAGCAACCAGTGCTTCAAAACATCATGCAGTGATTTGCGCGACTTGCTACACCGCTTGAGGCTTCTTTTCGCAAGGTTTTCTGCGCACTGTTGTAGGGCCCATTCTCAGCCCGCTGTTACATCTATCGCTTCAATCTGGAAACAGAAGCACATACCCGAGAGGATCGTACGAACGGTGGTTCCACTTCATACTACGCATCACTATGTGAAGTAATTCGAGACGGTAAGTTCCAATGGAGGCGTGCGGAAGGGTGCACTAGAAGCTGTTTAACTTAAGTCGGATGGGAGGGCCTTCTTAAGATAGTGATTATAGTAGTTGAAATATTTTGCGAACATCCCGTAATAAATAGCGGAGGGATAGAATAATTCATCGCCGGATTGTGTCGATATACTGTCTCACCGCGCAGAAACAGGGCCGCGTGTAGTAGATTGCTTTCTCTCATATTTATAATATTACGTGGGTATAATATTTGATGATGCGCCGTCAACATATCTTACCCACATATTTTTCTCTCGAAGGGCCGCGTTTAGCGCCCAGGGCGAGACTTAAGGCCAAAACATGGTCCAAGGGCAAAAATCCATAAAACTAACTACACAGAAAACATGCAATTTGTTCCCATAGTACGGAGTGTGCACTAACGTAGACCTCCTCAGATATATCCGTTTTCTCTAATCGTGAGCCCATGATATGATAGCAGCAACCAGTGAGCGAACAACCCACCACGGCCAATTAGAAGCCATGGAACTCCAAGGTAGTGGATTGGCGAAGTGATGGATTCCTACAGTGCTCTAAGAGATTCCGCACCAGAGTGGCTATGTGGCGATGTTGCAGCTGGCTCCAACAACCCGGAGACGGTTTACACGTGTTCATTTTCCCGGGGTTGGTGCACGGCTCCCTTTGCGCCGTACTACCAATCCTGTCCACTACACTACTGTAGGGGATAGTTCTATAGACTCTAGTAGTCTTCTAAATAAAGCTTTCAAAGCACCAGTTTATTGACTTCCTTCTAAACGTAGCTGGGCTTGTTCTAGTAAACCGCGTCCGTCAAACGACTCCAGTATCCCCACAAATCGCTGTACGAAACTCCAATTGACAACCACAGTTAAGCACAGTACTATACTGTACATCTCCGTTCAGTACTGCACGTACAACTGCTGAAAAAAGCAATGCTGTATAGTTGGCTCCAAGTTGCAGCTTGGGGATAAGAGAGTGCCACGAAATGCAACATCAACCAGCGTTTCCCGCCAAAATCCGTCGCAGATCTAAGTTTTATCATCACCCCTCCTTCCTCTCCTTTTTCCCGCCGCTCTCTATCGTTAACTATCTCTCTCGTCCCACTCATCTCCGTTGGCTCACGCCCCTTACCCCGCACTCAACCACGACTGGCCAATTCAACACCACAACCATGGCCCCCCGGCTCGAAAATAATGGCACACTGGCCCGCTCCACCCGCTCCATCCAGCCCAACTCAGACTCCATCACCGCCTTTCATCTCTACGAACACTCCAAGAAGTCATCGGCCCACGGCCCGTACCACGTCCAAAAAGGGAACGACCTCGCCCGCTCGGACTCCCGTCCGCCTGTCGACCTTCTGTGTCCCGCGTCCACTGCTTCCAGGTCCGCCTCCAACACCCAACCCAATGCATCCATCTAAACCGTACCCACAATGCCCAGGAGGCCTTCTACCAGGCAGGCCAGGCTCTCTTCTTGGCCGGCCGCATCTCCTTTCAGATAGACGGGATCTATGCCTTCCTGGGCATTCTTGCCTCGTGACTCGGCGAGCGTCCGGACGACGGTGTCATCCTCGCCTTCCGTACCTCCACCCGCGCCGAAGCGCGCACGATCGAAATCGCCGTATGAGACCTGGTTTCGTCCCAGCTACGCGCCACATACGTTATCGACAGTGATTCGCTCGCTGTCTCGGAGGCCGTATTTGTAGCCACGAATGCACTCGATGTCCTAGTCCCGAACGATATGCCACAGTTCAATGCGGAAAAACTCGCCAAACTATCCAGCACCGCAGTTCCCCTGCGCAAGCGAACCTCCAATGACGGCGCAGATTTCGGCGACGTGATACATCGCCTCGCAGGCCCTCGTCATGTCGAGGACGCCATTCTCGACGGAAAGTTTGCGGCAGGTGCCCTCGCAGCACCCATCAGATATGTCGGCTTTTGAAGCAACGACGCGTTGGAAGGGAAGGTCGTACTTAGTGACTCCAGATTTCCGGGGCGATGAAAATTGACGGGGCTGTTATGTGTGCGTTGAAGATTCTTCGGTTTCCGGGCGATGGTGGTGGTCGTACCTCTTTGTTTGGTGTAATGAGTCGTGGTCTTATCAAAATGGGTCTCCCTTGCCTCGCCAATGTCTCACGCAATCATTGCAGAGGGTTGTTGAGATTAACGAGCGTCTGGATGTCCTCGAGGCACCAGTGAACGCACCGGAGTCGTGGCGTTCCGTTCGCGACAACCATATCTCGAAACTGCCCGACATCAATGTCCTTTGAAGACAGTTCGCCAAGGAGGGCGGGGCAAAGGCGAAGTTCGAGGACGTCGGCCGGATGTTCCAATGCTCCATGAGTACCCCGTTTTTGCGAGACGATTTAGAACGTGATGGCAAGGACAGCTTTCTGAGGCGACGGTTTTCCGCACCCTTGTGCAAGCTGTCTCATGAGCTACCGAACTTTGAGACCCTCTTGGAGGCGACTATCGACTTGGAGCAGATGGACAACGGGAAGTTTTTGATCAACCCAAAAATGGACACCGAGCTAAAACAGGTACGGAAGCAACAAGACAATTTGGTCGCAGACATTGAAAGAGAAAGGGTGGCGGTGGCGGAATCAATGCATGGGTTGACGAGCAATGAGAATCTGAAACTGGAGCGCAAGGACAACCTCGGCTACACATTTTCGATCACCCGCAAAGTAGAGAAGCTTGTCCGCCAGAACAAGAAATTCAACTTTCTCCAGACGCCAAAGGACGGCGTGCGTTTCCAGACGGGCACCCGGGGAGGCCTTTCTTAGTCGTTTCATTCCATGGCAAAGCAGTACTATGAAAAGGAGGCAGAGTTTTGGACAAAGGCGTTCGAGGTGGTCATGTCGTATGTCGAGATCTTCTGCGACATTGCCGCGCTGGTTGCTGAGATAGGTGTACTGGTCGCATTAGGAGTGGTTGCCGACGAGTGACGCGCCTCATAAGTTCGGCCCACGATTACGCCGACCGGGCCCGGGTTGCTGCTTCGTTATTCACGACCACCGATAGTGGAGGAGAACCTCGAGAAAGGTATTGAATTTTTCCCCAACACGGTCGATCTGCGAAGCGCAGTGTTCGAAGGCGAAACGGACGTGGACAGGGACCGCACCGTGCAAGACCGGCCGAACAGCGGGAGCACAGATGAGGGCGACCCACACGGCGGGTCGGTGGTGCTAGTGACAGGGCCGAACATGGGCGGGAAGTCGATATCCATCCGCAGCGCCGGGGTGCTGACGCTGATTTCGCACGTCGGGTGCGTTGTACTCGCATTCGAAGCATTTGTACTCCTGATGGACCGTATCTTCGCAAGGGTCGGTGCAGGGGACAAACAGGATCGCGCGTGCTGTCGACGTTCAAGTCGGAGATGATGGAAACAGCTGTGATCCTGCGCAGTGCGACGTTTCAGTCGCTGGTGATCATCGAAGAGCTCGGGATAGGGACAGAGACGACGGACAGGTTTGGTTTCGCGCATGCAACCGGCAAGAGCATCGCGACGGAGGTGCGATGCAGTTGTCTGTTTGCGACACATTTACTCGATCTCACAGCTCTAGCTGGCGAGGTTGCAGACGTGCGAAACGCGCAAGCGTCGCCGGTGATCGAGCCAGGCGCAAAGAGCCTCACTCTGTACGACGTGCGCAACGGCGCTTGAGATAAGAGATTTTGGAGTTAACGTCGCAGAGATGGCCAATTTCCCCGAGAGCTTCGTCGCCGTCGATAAGCGCAAGTCTGACGAGCTGGAAGCGTGCGCGGCGTTCGACAAGTGCATCCGTGCGGAAAACCTGACGGAGGAAGAGGGAGGAGGGCTGTTTCAAACTGCTGCTCAAGATCGAGTGCAACATGAACGCGCTGCCATGCGGCACCGAGGAGGAGATTGAAAGAACTGCAAAGCGGGCGCGCGAAATCATGGAGGTGCTATCCGCGCAAGGCAACAGATACGTCGCCGCCTTGAAGACATCGAAATAAAATGGTCAAGTCGCCCCCATTTACCGCGCGCTCATCACACTGCACACGATTCTCGTGCGCGGCGACGCGCGCGGCCTCGCCGCAGACCTGACCCGCGCGCACGGGCTTGTCGCGTGGGTCGGGTGTGACGGGCTCGACATCTCCTCTCCTTCAGGACAAGATTTTTTGGGCCGCGTGCGATTGCTCACGCGGGTCTCTCACTGTGCTCATATCTCGGAGGATGGGGCGGCCGCGACAGCGAGGCTTGGAGCCAGTCTCTTGTATCGACGCGGCGCGCATGATGGTCTGTTCTTCGGGGCGCAGAAAACGCCTTCCACGTGTGGAGTTGTGCCCCTGCCGGAATCGCGCGACTGCAGCCCGGACGTGTCTGTTGCATTGACCTTGACGTTCGGGCGCTGTTCTGCGGGGCCGACGCGTCGCCGTCCTGAGTGAGGCACGTGGAGAGCGCGGGATTTTTCACTGCTGTGGTGCCCTACTGGCGACACACGCACGCAGAGGAGACGAAGGGTGCCGAGCTGGCGCGCGGTATGACACACTCCTACGATAGTGAGTCGCTGATAATGTGTTATGGGCAGCGAAATAGATGTGGCCCGCTCCGAATGGGCGAAGGAGTTTTTGCGCTTCTGGCACGCGTGTTAATGACTCACGCTACGTTGTGGCTCCTCGTTGGGCCTTTGCGTGTAATATGAGAGGCCGACAGACGTGTGTCGGACGAAGCGTGCGGCGTGGCGGCACAGGTACCGGAGAATATACCAAAGGTGTTGAAGGTGGCCACGATGCGAGCGTTCAACGCGGTGGTCGAGGGCGGGCGACACGTCTTGGTGCAAGCGCTTCTAGACGTATATTGTCTCTATAATGTGTTTGTGTTTGTTGTTGTTGTTGTTGTTGTAAAAAGGAGAGGATATGTCGGACGTGGTGGAGTTGGCGGGTGAAAACCAACACCTGAGCGGATAGAGAAAAATGGGGTCAGGCGCGCGGGCGACGCTTTCCAGCGTGTTCAAATAGCACGGGGTTGCCATTCAGTTGACCTGTCCACGGGAATTTTGGGGTGGGGTGGGACACACAATGCAGGACGGAGTGTCTTTGTCACGGTGGTGAGCGGTTGGACAGCAACTTTGAGAAGAGTGAGAGGCATGAGCGAGATAGAGTGTCACAAACGGAAGGACAGGGACGGTGGGACGGTGGGACGATGGGACGCGGGCATTCGTGGTAATCGACGTGTTGGGCATTGTTGAGAACCAGCGGGAGGTGGATGAACGTTATGTGACGGTTGGAGACATAGAAATTCTCCAAGCGCGGCGGGGGAAAGGGTACTTCTTTGCTTTGTCCGTACGCGACGTTGTGATCTTCAGGCTGTTTGATTGTTGATTGTTGATGGATAATTGTTGTTGTTGTTGTTGTTGTTGTTGTTGTTATTGTTGTTGTGAAGGAGAAAATCTGGTGTGTGGGTGAGTAAATGGGTGAGTGAGTAAGTGAGGGACGAAGGCAGGATGTTTGGGAACGGAAGAAGTGTGGTGGAGGGTTCACTTCACGGTAACGTCGACCGAGTCCAGGAACCCAGTGAGAACAATGTCGTTGTGTATCTCAAAGGTGATGCGGTGGCCGATAAGTGACTCGATAACGATAGCGAGTGATCTCGGCGGCGTCAGTGGCTCCTTGTGGGTTTTGTTTGTTGGTCTTTTCATATTTTGTGTTTGGTGTGTTTCGGAAAGGAGGGGGTGTTTCTTCTTTCCATTCTCCTTTCTCTGCCGATATGTGAAAGAGTCTGTCTCTCTCTATCTGTGTGTGTGTGTGTGTCTCTCTCTCTCTCTATTTCTCTCTCTCTGCCTCTCTCTATCTCTCTCTGCCTCTCTCTATCTCTCTCTGCCTCTCTCTATCTCTCTCTGCCTCTCTTTCTCTGTCGCCCCACTTTTCCAAAACACTTTCGCACCTCTGCCATCACCAGTCGTCGGCATCAGTATCGGCGTAGGCGTCGGCGTCGGCAATCGTCGCTTGAGGCGACGCAATCTTCCGCAGCGAAACCACCTGCTTGATGACACACACCAGCCCCGACCGTACGAGCAGAGCGATTAAGTACGGGAGGATCGCGCGCATAGACGCAACGAGCAAGAACGCGTGCATGTAAAGTTCATAGAAGAACATCTCTTTGAGGGCACACCCACCCGTGAAAAGCCCCCTCCCCACCTGCGAGCGCCGTGACATCCCACTTCCCACCTACCATCAGAGGTATTCCCAAATCCTCCGCATAGACCAAGAAAATATCGACCCGAGCGGCGAGCGAGCTGCTGAGCTCGTGCTCGAGGTTCTCGACGACATGCTTGGCCCTGACCCCACCGTGCTCGACCGTCCCGAGCCCGGCAATACAGGTGCTCGCCTCCAATTCGACCTCACGGACGAGGTCGAACCGCACGTCAAGGAGCGACTTACTTTCTCGCACACCGTGATGATCTACCTGGCGGAACCCCTGCTCTTCAACGTCCAGGCCCTTTCAGGCGTTTCAGCATTGTCTCAAAAGCAGCTCCAAGCTTTGGTCAAGCGCTACGCCCGCGACAAACGTCAAGCCCCCGTCGTCTATTAGATGTACGAGGCCGCCCGCGTGTGGGTCTCGGAGCCGTCTTCCGCGACGCCGCCGGCACGGACGACCACTCCCACGCCGACGGTCACGACGCGGGCCGCGACGCTGCTAGATTTGAGACTCTCGACGTGACGCAAAATGATCAGGTCGATTTTCAGTCGAGCAAGGCCGTCGGGGCGCTGGTCACCGTCGAAACGTTCCACGAATGACACACAATGTTTATCGCCGAGCTACAGGCCACGCTGTGCTCGGTGCTTTTGAAGCTCGATGTAAACAAGAAAACGACAGGGCGCAGGTTCTTCGAGAGAAAAAACACAATCGGGTAGACTGAGAGCGAGAATTTCTGGGAAGCCGAGGCGAGCCCGTTCGCCCTGTTTCAGTGACACGGAAAAGGACCAACAGTACAACTCTCAGTCTCTTTTGTTTTATCTCTTTCGTTTTGTGTCTTTTTCATGCTGTTAAGGCAAGCTAATCGCGCACCATCAGGTCTAGTTCTCCTTCTCCGCTCTTGCCGTTGTTGCAGACCAAAGCTCGGTAGTCGCTTCCGCCGCGTCCCCCGCTCCCTCACTCGCGCCATACCCGCAGTACCGCACCAGTACCACCTGCCCGCTCTGCTATTGTCCCGCCCTCACGTTGACACAGCCCCTCGCCCACGGCCACCTCGCCTGAGGCTGCGCCTGAAGCGTCTGCTGCTGCGGACCCTGTGCCCTCGGCCGCCCCGCCTTCGTTGGGCCCCCCAATTGAAATGCCGACCGGTCCGAACGGCTCCCCGAGCGACAGCTCACAGCCGCCCGCCGCAAAGCCCTTCTTCTCCACAGGCATGCCACACCCTGCTGCTCCCCCGCTTTATTCGCGTCCCCAACGCGACTTTATCATCGTGTCGTAGTCCCATGTAAAGTCCCCGTCATGTCCGCCGCCACGGACCTACTTTGCCGCGAAAAAAGCAGGGCTGGCGTTTTTCGTCGAGCATATACCGTCCAGCTCGTCGCTCCCGTTCACGCTCCCCGTTCCGGGCCCGGATCCGAGTCTGGTACCGGTGCAGCCTGCGTTACAACTGCGATGCCCGGGTCCGCTCCAAGTTGCGGTCGCGGTCGAGCTGGCCCGGGCGAATGTCATCACGCCGGGCTGCTCCATGCTCGCCGACATACCGTTTGAAATTGGCGCCGCTGCTTCCAATGCCGCCCCAGAGTCAAGCCAGGCACCCTTCTCGCCCGCCGCAATGCGTCCGACTCACCCGTCGGTCGGTTTGATACAACCTGCCATCTGCGGATGCGGCCCGCGAAATTCCGACATGATATTTGTGATTATCGCTTCATGACCGTGCTCTTCATGACCGTGCTCAGACTTTTCCATGCGTCCGGCTGTCGTCGCACCTGGACCGCCGAACTCGTGTCCAATCATTTCAGCCCCTTCATGGCCGCCGCCTCCGTCGCCGCCGCTGCCCGCAGCACTGTTCCTAACTCCTGCTGTTGCTGACCCCGACGCAGGCGGAGACGACGATCCGCATCCACCCGTTCCCCCATGTGCGGATCCGAGTTGAGACCCTGTATACTGGTAAGTCGTTGAATTACGCAGTGAAACCCCGTGTGTACCGTGCATCGCAGAATTCCGCGAAGACGCAAGCGTCGTGGAAAATGTGATGTTGGTTTTGACATTGAGGGTGATGGTAATGACGTCGTTGTTGATGTTGTTGTTGTTTTTGCGCTTTTGGTCGTTGCACCTGTCGTCATTGCGCCTGTCGTCGTTGCGATGTCAGACGCGGGGAGGGTTGGTTTGGAGACAGTGCGAGGGGCTGCGAGAGCTGTGTAGGAAGAGGCTGCCTATCAATATTAGTTGTGGCGACCGTGAACATAGGCGACGTTTGCATCGGGGGTCCATCAGAAACTTCGGTGAGGGGAAGAGTGGGCAAAAGCTGAGCGTAGTGTTCACGGGGCGTGGAGTGATGTTGATGCGTTTGCAGCTGAGAGTGTGAGGGAATTCCATGTGGTTATGGGAGTGTTTCTTGATGCTGTGATCTCTGCTGCTGATGTTGGTGCTGTGGTGGTGGTGGTGGTTTCATTGCCAGCGGCAATGAGTGCGAGTGCGAGTTTGCTTGTGTGTGAAGAGCGGCCGAGTCCGAGGAGGGAGTATGTGACAGGGTGGGGGAGAGGAGATAGACTGGCGTCACCCGACAATTCCCACTCTCCCTCCCCCTTTCCTTCTCCCGCCCTCAAACATACACCGCTGCCCTTGTCGTCCCCTCACCCGCGCACTCCTCTTCTTCTCACCGACACCATCTCCGTCACCCTCACCCTCACTTTCACCCTCATTCTCATCCTCACCCGCCGCGGCCGCTGCCGCACGCCTCTTCGTCGCCGTTCCTGCCTCTTGTATCGCGCCCCTTCTCGCACGCTCTGCACCAGACGTCTGATCCCGCAGCTAACCACGGCTCCGCATCCACTGCCGCATCTACTGCCGCGGTCGTAGCCGATCATCTCTCGCCGCACCTGCACTCGCACTCTCACTCGCACTCACATATACACTGGCATTCGCACTTGCACGCCCCCCTCCCCCCAGAGATCCAACAGCAGAAACCCCAGCAGGTCCAACAGCAGCAACAGACTCAGGAGGCCCAGCAGCAGCAGCAGCAGCAGCTTAAAAAAGGACTAGGGCTCACAAATGCGTGCCGTACATCCATCCTCTTCCTCTCCATCGCATCAGCAGAAAAACCAGCACCTACAC